>JAJOHK020000001.1:0-109882 GCA_022457215.2 Leucocoprinus gongylophorus
AAAAGGTGGACCTTGGCTCAAACTAATCAGTCACTCAAATTCATTGTGTGCAAGAGCAACTAAAGCAATCACAAACCATGTTCCTATAGGAGAGTATTGTCTGGGATTCTTCCTGAGAGAAAATTTTAGTTGTCTGTGTGGAACTTATCCAATTGAATCAAGGTGTCATATTCTTTATGAGTGCAGAAGAGATAACAATTATTGGAATCCAAATAGAGAGTCTATAAGTCATTTCATAGCATTCCTCGAGTATAACCCTGGGGCCTTTTCCTTCCACAAAGGAATCACTTAATAGTAGTATTTTTGTTATTATCTCTCTTTAGTGTATTCTTCTTTTCTTTCATTTTATTTTTCCCTTTCTTTTTCCCTTTCTTTCTTTTTCTTCTATTTCATTTTATACAAGTAGTTATGTTGTAGCTACCACGGTCTGCCACCGCGCCCCATGTAATAAATCGTTGATTTTAAAAAATTTAAAAATTTGAAAAAAGGCACAAAATCAAGCTTGCGTCCTTCATACATGGTTTTTGATATCAACGGGCGGTCTAGAATTTCTGTCAAAAGTAGTCAACACGACTTCATTAACTCTCAAACATCCCTGGTGCCTTCCTGAAGGGAGTGAACGTGCCAACAGACTAGCCATGTCGCAAGACCAAGCTTCATCGCAAAGGATCCTGATAATGATCATCTCCGCAGTTATAGCCTTGTATATTAGAGTTGAGAAAAGCCTGCCATTTGATTCAACATATGTGAGTGCTCACCATGGATTGAACCAAAGGCGCAAACACCAGCACGGCTCCAGGATTGTTTAGTCCATACAAGATGAAAAATGCAAGGGAGAATATCGTGGGTGGTAGGGCAGACTCGACGACCAAAGCCTCATAGCTCATGTAGATGTTCCTGATCTCTTCGTTGAACGAGTAGCATTTGGCTCGTTGGCGGAGATTGACCAGGCGCGTGAAGAGAAGCAGGGTTATTAGAATGTTGAGAGATATCAGGAGCGACACAGAAGGAATAGTAAACATGAGCTTTGACCCCGTCGCCATCTGATTAGAAACCTGAATGCAATGAAGGATTGAAATAACTTGGATTTCCAACCATCCATTAGCACTGGCATCATTCAACATATCTGTCTTTCACTTACCCGTTGAAGTGATCAATACCAGACACAGAAAAATGGTGATCGAAAGCTTTCTCCAGAGAGCATGGCAACGACGTATCTACGCATTCAAAGTGTCACTTGCGCATCCTTCCACAGACAAACAGGGAAAACAGACTGTGACAAGCCCCGATGCTGTTTGAACCAGGGTTGCTGTAGCGATGGAACCAACATTGGATGGATCACCCGATTGTTCGAGCAAGAATGCGACTGGTCCACCTGGATAATTACGCATGTCGATCCAGGCTAGTTCGTTGAAATGGACAATACAGGAAATATTGACAGTTCCCAATGCAAACAGAACGCCGATACATGAAATCCACATGTATTCTTCTTTGGTCCTTTCATTCCGTTTTGAAGTAATCATTATTGTCTTGATGAATTTGTAGACAGTTGCGACATGTAATCCTGGCAGGACAGCCAACATAAGATCAATAAAATAAAGAACCAGGCAGAAGACGCGCACCATATGCAATGGCACCAAGATATGCGCCGGCATTGACAGACTGCTCATACCACAGTGATTCTTGAGGACTCAATGATGCCATGACAGCCTAGGATGTGGACTGCCGGTCATCCATCGCTTATGAGGACCCAATGTGGTTGATTACGCAAGAGCCGATAGATTGAATATCTATGGAACCAGAAATCAGAATATGCGGTCCAGAAGGCTTCTAAGCCTAAGCTTCTGCCTCCTTGATACTGCTCCAATCACTCCCCTGGTTGCTCATAACTAATGATTCCGTATTTGTATTTTTATACTCATCTTCCATATTTCGCCGAACAAAATAGGAACATCAAATAAAGCATCACGCTGATCTATTCATTCCACGGCACTGATCTCCGTCGCAACGAAATTGGTCCCTTCGTTTTTCCACTGTTCGTAGTTGCTCACCGCAAATTGCCTAACCTCCACCCAGTCACGGCATACGTGAGTCACGCCTGTCCCATAAACTGCCCTTGTCTGCCTCCCATCAGTGTTGACGGCTGAGAGCGCTGGTTCTAGCGTAGTATCCGCACTGCAAAGAACCATCTGCCTCAAGTATGACAAACAATGGAGTGCGTGCACAGAATCATGCTCTGCGTGCGAGGCGTTGGGACCTTTGTTCAACATCCTTCTGAAACTGTTCAAGCAGTGCATCTGATGATACATCGATAAAGCGTAGAAATCATTGTCGATTTTCACGAATCCGTGCCCCGGAGGAGTAATGGAAACCCAGTCGTCGTCGTCCTCCATACCATATCGGTTGGAGTCGATAACCTCCAGGACTGCAGGCCGTGGTACAATGACACGCTGAATTTGTCCATCCGTTTTAGAGTTCCCTATGTCATGGCATGAGCCAATGGTTCCTATCCTACACCGTAAGGAAGTCACCTTTCAGGTACACTAATATACCGATGGTGTTGAGTAATAATGATACAAGAAGTGTGGCCGCAGTGGCATAGGTGAAATGCACTGGTACAATGTAGTATTTCTTTCGAGGCATCGAATTATGGCAACCTGTCTTCAACTTGCATCTGTCCTTTATCGCTTGCCAGAGGTGCTTGTGCCAGAAATTAGATCTCGATTTTTCACAGATAACATTGCTAATGTGTAGCAGTTCCCAGGCCATCATGCTAATTATAGTTGCAAGAACTTCTCTATGATCTCAAAGTAACTAGCTCTTTCCTCCCAGAAAGGTGTGTGGCTGGAGTTGAGGAACTTCACCCACTTTGCATTTGGGATGTTCTCAACAAACGGCCAAACAACAAAATCCTGTGCAACATCGTAGCGCCCATTGATCACCAATGTCGGGGTCTTGATGAGGTGGAGACGATCTATAATCGTCCAGTTTGCTGTGATACTTTCAGAAATGATGAGTTTCTTATCAGGCTAGTCAGTGGTCGAGCTTACTCTGCACTAGTCACAGTAGTGTCACCATCAGGGCCAAACACTGCACCCACAGAGTGGACATACTCTTCCGGAAGGGGTACTACTCGACACCCATGTACAGCGAAATACACGCTCAAAGCAGCTGCGTACCGGGGAGGATCCGACATTCCCACCGAGAGTCCCTTTTGAACATCCTCTGGGAACTTCTTCATCAATTGCATGTTTGATTTTTCCCAGAGCTCTGATGATGCAAGGCTGTCCGTGAGAATGAGTCGTTTCAGCCCCTCAGGCTGTTTCTGCACAGCGAACTCGGAAGCTAGTATTCCTCCCCACGAATGTCCCACTAAATTAAACGAGTGCTGGATTTGGAGGTAATTGATCAGGTTGACCAGTTCGTTGACGAACAAATCAATCGACCAAAACGAAGCGGGTTTTGTGTCCACATGGGTCGACTTCCCATTTCCAATCTGATCGTATAGAATGACTGGTGAAGCCGCATTGTTGGCGATGTCTGCGAATGGAAGTAGATAATCATGCGTCAAGCCAGGCCCGCCATGGGCAACTACGAGAGGTGTACTGTTGAGTCTGGACTCATTGATTTCTCCGAAAATCTTGTAGTATGTTTGAAAAGCTTCGCCTTGGTAATGGAAAGGAACCAAGCCCTCGGATGGACTTGAAACAACAAGTGCGGGTATGAAAGGAATAATGCAAGGCCAACGGTTCAAACGCATAGTGCAGGAGGTAATTGTCAGAGCCCTGGGCTTGTTTGCGTGACTCTTATAGCCGTATGTATGCATGTCAATGCGTCTAAATTTATGTGTGTTTTCAATCAAAGTCATGATTTTGAACGGATCGTGACTGGGTCCAATCTGGATCATTTGCGCATGCTTAATGGCTGTTCTACTCCCCGTCATGTCTTCTCGCTCGAACCTGACCTCTGCGGCACTTGTTCTTGTGTTCCTACTCAATATTCTCTACCTGACAAGACAGCTGGAAGCCATAAGGGAATTAAATCATCGTTGGCGCAGAGAGTATTGTAACTAATTTATGCCTTACCTTTGTGGCATTTTTACCGACATCTCATCTCAGCGTACTTAGGTCATGACTTCCCAGAAAACCTGCCGCTCCCCGATACAGACATTGCATCGCTGGCCATTCCGGTTCTTGCGGAAGAGACCACCCGCTATCCCCTCCTTGGGAATGGTTCTGACGATGAATGGTTCTCGTTAACTTCTGAGGGCTTTGGATTCGTTCGACTGGGAGAGGACCACCGTCTATTCATGGTCACAATGTATCATGAGCTGCACTGCTTACGCGTGCTCAATTTAGCTTTCAGCAAGGCACCTATTGCATCTCCTGACCATATACAGCATTGTCTCAACTACCTCCGACAAGGAGCACTATGTTCACCGGATCTGTCGTTAGAGCCTAGAAATTTTGAAGAGAAGGACTTCAGGGTCGAGAGAATGGGGGCCGTTCATATGTGTAAAAATTGGGAGAAGGTGTACGAAGTGATGGGCCAAAATATGGCACGCTGGGCGAAAGAAAAACAATGAAAGTGATCACAGAGTGTGCTTGTTACGTATACCTTCTGGTTTCCCAACTGAGTGAATATGGAAGGAAATGGGTTTCTTGCAGTTGTAAAATTTTGTATTTTTCTGTAATCTATGATCATACGACGTAGTCAGAGACTCAATGTCTGACATAGTGGCTTTCTACTAAGGGAGACAAGTGGAAAATTCTGGTTTAAAAATGAAAGCAGAAGTGATTGATCAGATTGGCAAAAGAGAAACAATAAAAATGATGGTCAAGGAGTGATTGGAAATAGAATGAAAGTGAGACAGCAGGTCCATGCTTTGTCACACCAACACAGTAGATAGACAAAAATTTGAAAACTGAGAGTAGAGAAAATGAGATTAGTTCAAAAAGGGTATGTTCTATTGATTGCATAGATCAGATATAATATTAAAGCCAAGACTATCCAATTGGTGATATATTTTGTATGTTGTGACTTAAACCCTAACATTAGGGTAAAATCATAACTTATATATTGAGTACACAGAAGAACTCAATGGAGTTTCTACTAGTCTAGCCTACTTTACATACTCTCAGTACTAATCTATGCATATTTACTTTCACCTATCCTAAATATTACAAACTTCATTTAACTTGTATTTTTACAACCAGTGGACTGATTCTCACAAACCAAGTTGCACTGGAAAGTCCCAAATGAGGGTTATTTGCATATATGCAGAATGTACAAAAGTGACAGCAGATTACTGAGATATCAGACCATCAGTAACTACAAGTTTCATTGGCTATTATCTCAAGAACAACTAAACAGATTCCCACAATCAAAGTTGCATTGGGAAGTGCTTATCAAATGGTTCATTATACATCATATAGAGATTAGTATTCATAAAAATACAAGCATATTAATGTAATGATATAATTAGTTATCTTCTAAAATTAGCCTAATATCTGCTATGATAGATAACAGCCCCACCAGATATGAGTTTTGATCATGTGATAGAAATAGCTTGCACACAGACCATCACTATTTTGTATAAATACTTTTATGTTTGAAGATTAGACCTCAGACTTAACAATATCAATTATCATCAATTATTATTAATTATCATTTATTCCTCATTATCATTGGCATCTGTATTGATATTAATCATCATTGTTATTATTATTGAACTTCTAAATCACTCCTAAACCTCTAAAAGTGTACCCAAGGTTCAGATATCACAAACAAGTGAGTAGTTTATTTTGTAATAGTTAGTAATTGCCACAACAATTTAGAAGTAAAAAAAACATTATCAATTAGATAGTCTTGGCTTCAATATTATTTACTATACCAGTTGCTTGTCATATAAGTGTTCTAGAATGAAAAAAAGATAGAAGGTAAAGAGTAGTAGCAAGAGTATTATAATTAACAAAACATATTCTTTTTGAACCAATCTTAGTTTGTCTACTCTTAGTTTTTCAACTTTAACTTTCTATCTATCTACTGTTTTGTAAGTAATGTTATAACTTAGGTTTAAAGAGTTAGAATGAAAGTGTTACTCATATATTGAGTACACAAGATAGTCTATTTTGTTAGTTCATGTATGTATACTAATCTACTCTAAAGTACTAACTAAGTCTTTTTAGATAATTTTGCAATGTTTTGCCAGGTCACATGATTATGTAACCATAACCATAACTATAATAGATATAATACATATGTGATAATATGTCATACTTCTGTTATAATTCATAATATTATATCATATTCTTAGGTCTATATAAGAAAACTAAAGAAACTAAATTATAAAATAAAGAAAAAAAAAGAAAGGATGAAACAGCTAAGTCTACTTTACTAAATTCTAATAAGTAGATCATAGATTATTTTCTTATTAGTAATTCTAGTTTTATCTATTTTTAAATTAATCACTTCTAGTTTCTAACTACTTCTTATTGCTTTCTTACTTTTACTAAAGTAACATCTTTTTATACTACATCTTCTATTCTTAGAAATAAACTATATAGTAGTAGTTAGCATAGCACTTATATATAGGATAAGACTAAGACTATCTATTAGTCAGTTGAGCTAAATATATCTCTAAATAACAACTCTAGTTATAACTAAGATGTTATATACCATCTAAGTATATCTGATATATCTGACTTCATCACATTTAACCTAAGCTCTACTCTGTCTAAAACATCTACAGAAGTAGATATCCTCTTTCTAGTCCACATACTATTTCTAGTACAGATCAATCTGGTCCTGTTTTATATCAAATCACTTTATTACTAATCACATAGCTTCTTATGATCTCTATAGAACTCCAGACTTAATTTCTAAGGACTTTAGAGTACTCAAAGTAGTTATCTGTCTTTTCTGATTCTCAAATAGATCTAGTACTATTATTTAAAATATTTGATTACTTTGTAATTCCTTAGCTTGAAAATCACCTAGTATAGTACACTGTTCTAAGTGCCTATACTTGAAAGTTTGACTTTCCAAATGATTCTCTTTCTATTATAACTTTCTTTCAAAATATAACTATTGCAACAAGTAGAGATACAACTCATCTACTGAAGCTAAGGTCATTCTGGAATCATATTCACATGTATCAGATAATATTCCCATACTCTTCTGACATCTTCTGTATATTTTTCTGTAAATGATTTCTTCTTCTGGACATGTTTCTTATCTAACATAAGACAGATAATAAAAAAAGAAAAGAAATAGCATAATAGATAGAGTATGAGATTACAAGTATGTATCTATATGTTACAACTTGAAGACCTTAGAGTTGATCAATAAGAAAAACCTTATATTAAGTTAACACAAGAGAACTTGATAGAAAACTCTGTATAGGATTGTCTACCTTCTATACTAAAACTCTATGGTCTGTGCTAACTACTTCTAGCCTACTCTAAATAGCCATGTGTTTGCCTTAAGATCAGCATATATTGCACATATTATATGATATTATCCTTCCAGAACCTTTTATGTTCTTTTATATGTCTTGTGACTTGTGACCATGTGATCTTGTTACTCTAACCCTAACCCTGGTTCTAAAAATAGAATAAAGAAAATAAATCAAAAAGAAAATAGAAATGAAAATGAAAATAATTAGAGTCCACCACTTTCAACTTTAATACTATAAGTATATAAGATAATCTAACAATAAATTGAGAAAAGAAGATATAACTGATGAAGTGTAAAAATACAGACTTATATTATAAAATAAAAGCAAGATATTTATAAGGCTTTCTAAGTAAAATATATTAGGATAATTGGGCAAAGTCTATAAGGTATGTGAAGTTTATAATCTTTGGAGAATTCTAAGTTTATTATTCTAAGCTACACAGTATACAACTTATCTCTTGTTATAATATAGGCCTAAGTACTATGGTAAAAGCATATTTATGTATTGAGTGACACAAGAGAAATTAATAGAGTTTTTATTACAGAGTAGTCTATTTTACATCTCTAGAAGTTGGTCTATACACATCTAATCTATTTGAAAGCTATAACTGAGTTCTTTTAGTAGTTTCTATAATATTCTACTAAGTTATATAACTGTATAACTATGATTATGACATGTAGATAACATTTGTAACCATCACATATGATATGATATCATACCCTTAGCTAAGTCTAAAAAAATAAGAAAACTAAACTATAAAAGAAAAGAGAAATTAAAGACTAGAAAAATAAAAACTAAGTCTACTCTAAGTATTACAAACTCAAGACCTTAGAGTAGATCAAGAATAAAAATCTTGTATTAGGATTAACACAAGAGAACTTAATAGAGTTCTCAGTACAAAACTGTCTATTTTATATATGCTAAACTACTGGTCTGTACTATACTTCTATTAGTCTATTCTAAAGAGCTATATATACAAACACTGTTAACATGTGGGCTGATATTATTGTTCTGGAACCTTTTACAAAATTCTTTGTGACATGTGACAGTTTGTGACAGTTACATGTAATATTACACTAACCCCTAACCCTAAGTCCAATAAAATAAAATGGAAAATAAAAATCAGAAAGAAAAATAAAGTTAAGTTTATTATCTTCAGCTCTAACACTGAGAATTTTTAGCATCTCTAGAGAATCCTAAAAGAATAGAATAGAGTTTCTTAAAGGTAACAGCTACTATAAAGACTTTAAACAGTTCATACCAATCAAATAGTAAATATCAGAGTTGTAAATATTAGACTTGGGTTTATTTTTCTTTTCTTTATTTTAGACTTAGGCAAGAAAGTATAATATGATATTATGTATAATAGTTATATAAGTCACAAGGTACAATGGAGGCATGATATCTGTTACAGTATGGTCACACAAGTTACAGTCACAGACCACATAATCACATGACATAAAGAAGAATATAAAAGGTTCTAAAATAGGTAATATCATATAATATAACAATAATATGTTAATCTTATAGAAAGTATATAGACTTTAGGGTAGGTTAGATATAGTGTGTGTACAGACTACAGTCTATAGTATATAAGGTAAACTAACTTGTATCTGGAACTCTATTGAGTTCTTTTGTATTACTCAATATAAAAGTTATTTTTTGTCTTTACTTAAGAACTTAAGTTATAACAGTAAAATACTGTTGACCTAACCTCAAAATAATTATATCAGGTGGTCATAAACCTAGATAGAATAACTTAAAACATTGACTGAGTGGTAGAAAGCTCATTGAATAATAGTAAAAGAAGAGAAATTATGGTTGTCTTTGGTATGGTATCTAAAAGAATTTTAGAGCTTGAGCAGAGATATCAACTTGGAAAATCCTATAGGGCTAGTAGCAGTGTTTAATACTTGTGAGCAGAGAGAGAATAAGACTGTGAGCTTTAGCAGCATTCAAAACTTGAAAGTCTGAACAAAGTAGTAGATCTCTTTATAATATAGTTGTTAGAGCAACTAACAAAGTCTATGGAGTTTAGTGGACTTTCATGACTTCTAAAAAGTCTAAAGTACATTTATTGACAAGTACAAGTAGTACTATTACACTACAAAATACTTTTTCACAAGAAAACATACTCTTATTAAGTTTTTAAGTATTTAAGGCCTATTTAAAGGCTTTAGTAAGAAGACTTGATGCTTCTAGATGATACCTCAAGCTCTTTCAAGCAAAAACCAACTTGAGAGATAATATAGTAGCCATTAACTAAACCAGATCTTAGAAAACAAGATCTTTAGAAATATAAGATATTATAGTACTTATAAAGGACTAGCTACAAAAAATGGGTCTTCACAAGTATAATCAAGATTACTACAAATGTTCAGGTAATAAGATAAGACAGAAACATGATTGATCAGAAACTAGAGGAGTTATCATGGCAACCACTAACTAAAATAGTCAATAGAGTACTAAGTAGTCTTATATTGCAAAGAGTCTTATGGGAATTACAAGAAAACTCAACAAGGAGTTTCTAATGTATTTCTACACTATATATACTACTATTACAAGTCCTACCCTAAACTACATATGTTATCCATAAGTTCACTATACTATTACCACAAGATAAACTATAGCTATATCTTTGATATTATTGTTCTAGTTCCTTTTACTATATTCCAGACCTATCATATCATATCATGTGATGCATCATGTGACCATGGTCACATGCTTCTTCATTGTCCAAGAAATAAAAGAAAAATAAAAGAAAAGAAAAAGAGAAATCAAATCAAAGAAAATAGATAAAAGAAAAATAAAATCAAAATAAAATATAAGGGTTTAAGTGTACCATGACAGGAGTTAGGAATGGACTCACAAATAGGAACAGCTAGTGAAAATAACTAAAGAGAAAGAAAATTAGTACTTGCAAAAAAAGGTTATTAGGCTAGTGTTAAATAGAGAAAAGAGAAAAGACTATGTACTCCTGAGATCTCAGAAGGCCTTTTCAACTGTTTAATTTATATCTTCTATTTCCATTCCTTGTATTCTTATACTAATACATAAGCCACAAGTAGAGAGGAGAGAACTCCAATCTGAATTTCCCTACTTGTGAGTGATTTAATTGCTATTTCTCAAGTAAGTATTATTAGTATCTACTTTTACTTTCAGACAAGTTTTGGAGAGTTCTAACAATCTAGGAAAGGCTAGCAAGGTGAGTATCAGTTGTAATATTTAACTTTAGAGATATATTACCTAGGATAAATAGTGTTATAATAGCCTTATTCTGAAAATTAACTAAAACTAACATTATGTGCCAGGGCAACTAGAGCCATTCTCAACCATGCTCCCATTGGGGAGTATATACAGTACTTTTTCCCTACAGAGTATGCCCAGTATCTATGTAGCCATTGCTAGGTTAAAACACAACAACTGTTATATCTCAAACTCTGAAACATGTCCAAGGCATGTTTGACTTCAATACAACATCAAATCCCCACGGTTATTTGGCCTTATTTATGCCCAAAACTCCGTCAGTAGTTTGGTACTTTATAACAGACTTAATTCCATTAAAAGTCCCTGGTTATTTTGCTTTATTTGAGTCAAAATCTGCAGTTATATTCATTTTTGTCCATTGTCTAATTATCTCCTTCAAACTCCACAAATTTACTCAGACTTTATGTAGAGTTTTCCCCTCTTCAAATCTGAGCTCCTATATAGTATTTCACTAATGAAACACTCACTTGGAGATCTGTTTTAGTTACTCCTTTTATTAATTCATGTATTTAAGGCTGGTAACCTCTTTGTAATAGCTAGCCTGATAATCAAATAAAGTTGACACTAAATCTCTGGTGTCAATGGTGATGTGCTTTACTCCTCTCTGTTATGGGATGGTTGAACACTAACAATTTTATTTTTCTTTTCTTTTATTTTTCTGACTTTATATTGATTTTATTTTCTCATTTCTTTTATTTTTCTTTTGGACAATGAAGAGGCACATGACACCGCAGTCACATGATGTGACATCATAGGCCTAGAACATGGCAGAAGAATCTGGAAGATAATATCAGAGCACATGTATACAACATGGTGGCCTTGAGTAGAGAATAAGGTGAACATGAGGTTATAGCATAAACAATAGGGCAGGCTTAATTATTGGTAGCACAGACTAAGCATGTTTTGTATATAAGGGACTCTAATTTAGCAGAGACTCCTTGTCGAGTTCTCTTGTGCTTTTCCCCACTTGATTGCTTAACTGAAAGCTTTATCACTTGTGTTATCATTGGACCTTGTGTCTAGTGGTTGCCACAACACTCTCCTTACAACTCTTTACAAGACCATTCTCTGAAATTGCAACCACATGGCTTGTAGAAGACACAACACATAAGTTGAGACCAAGGTCATCCCAATGAGTCTACATCACTGAGCTCATTACATGAAGTTTCTACACTCTGTGCATGTCTGAGCCAACTCCACAGACTTTCATCTTCAAGTGTAAATCATGCCTAACAACAACATATCTTTGCAAACAGCTTTAGGCTTGTCTGCAGTCCCTTAATTGATGTATCTCCATTGATTAAGGACTTTGTTGACTTCTTGAAGAAGCATCCAGGTGTATTTGCCTTCTCTCCTCAAGAATGACCTCTCTCTCCTCTGAGCCTTTATAAGTGCTCAATTGTTTTATCTTTCTGATTCTGTAAATAAATTCTCAGTTTTCTTTTCTCAGTTTCTTTTGACTTTGTTATCACAAATAAGATACTTACTGGTTGTGATACTTGAGCTGAATAGTGTTTCAGAGGTTCATTATAAGGATATAATGATTGACAGATAATAAAAAGTATCAATAGGAATAATTGATGTTATTAAGTCTGAGAGCTAGCCCTCAGACACAGAAGTATATATATAAAAGAGTGATGGTCTGTGTACAAGCTGTTACCATCACCTGATCAAAACTTGTACCTGATAGGAGCTGTTATCTGTCATAGTAGCTGTCAAGCTAATTTTAAAAGGTAACTAATTATGTCACTACATTGATATGCTTGTATCTTTACCAATACTTGTTGCTTTGAGACACATCATATATTGTTGTAAACGTATTAATGAGCACTTTCCAATGCAAGTTCAATTGTGCGAATCTGTTTAGCCATTCATGAGATATTAGCAGACAAAGCTTTTACAGCTACTGATGGCCTGATATCTCAGGCATTTGTTGTTGCTTTTGTACATCCCACATATATACAGATAGCTCTTATTTGGGACTTTCCAGTACAGCTTAGTTTGTGAAAATCAGTCTACTGGTTGTGGAGATACAAGCTGAATGAAGTTTATGACATTTGTATTTTCAGTATGAACTTCCAGTGTTGGCAACAACATATCTTGCCACATTTGGATAGCATCAATTCTCTAAGTCTTCCAAGTACTCTTCTGAAATATGTAACCAGTATAAAAATACAATATATAAGCTGAAGCTAAAAGTCATTCTAAACTTTATCTTCTACATTCTCAGATAACACATAAATGACTATTTGAACTTCTGAGAGGTCCTCATTGGATCTTGATGTCAAAGTTAAAAGCAATAAACTTGATTTTTTTTATTTTCTTTACTATTTTATTTTTCTTTTCATTTTTCTTGAACCTAGGATTAGGGTTTAGCATGATGTCACAAATTGGTCACATGTCATGGCCACACAATCACATGTCACAGAAAGATGTAGAAGATTCCAAAACAATGATGTTATTTCACATGTTAACAGTATATAATACATATGGCCTTTAAAGTAGACTAAGGTTAGTGTAACACAGACCAGTAGTCTAGTGTATATAAGGTAGACACTTTTGTACTTGAAACTCTATTGAGTTCTCTTATGTTAACCCTAATACAAGATTTCTTTCTTGACTTAATATTTTGAGTCTTAGATTATAACACTTGGATACTGAGGTGTAAACCATGTCTAATATACATGGCAAACAGATGGTACAGTACATAAGCTAAAGTAAAAATCATTTTGGAAAGCTTGCATCACTACATATATTATACAAGGTTTCCATACTCAGTATATTTATATTTTCAAGCCAAACTTGTAGGCTTTCTTCTTCCAGTATGAACTATATCTAACATTTACTTCCAATCTGAACTTCTGTTAGTGTTTCATCACTAAAACATCTACTCAGCATTGCCACTAACATTACTTGGAACTATATTATGAAGTAATAGCACCATCTAAGTACTCATTAATATTACTTAGTATTCAAAGACTAGTAGATAGACTGTAATCTTCAGTCTGATAATCAGCTATTGTTAATACTAAACTCTAGTATTATAGCTACATACTTCTCATTGTCAATATTCAATCTCTTGAACTTCATTTCACCTCTCTAAAGTTATGACTATATAGTAAGTAAACAGCATAGTATATAAGCTGAAGCTAAGGTTATTTGCAAATTCTACAATACTTTGTTCCTTGGACAAGTTTCCATACTTGGTTCAAAGTTATTCTTGATACTTGGTTTTTACACTCTAGATTATCTTCTGATAAGATAGACAGAGAGATTAGCTAACTTGTAAAGCTTAGCCTAAGCTTTAGACATTACTAGAATAAGAGTTCTCTAGTGTGTTTATATTCTAACTTGAAGCAGTTTTTCAAAGGTTGGGTTTGAAACTGTGGATTGCTTAAGATAAAAATAACTATGAATATCAACTAGATTCAAGGTATCAATAGATGATTAGTGTTATATTGTAATCTTATCAGAGATACCACACAGATTCAGAAGTAGATCAAATAAACTATTCTATTATCTTATATATAGAATAACTTGGTGAGATTACAAACTGATAACTAGGTTATAGAATCTATATTACTATAATTCTACAAAAATATGTAAGGCTTAAGAGCAAAAATTTAAAAAACTACCTATCAGTCATCTTTAGAGTATATTGATATCAAGAATCCAGCTAGCAACTTTGAACAAGTTTTAGAGAGACTAGCAGTCTGGAAAAGACCAGCTAGATAAGTATTTTCTTGTATCATTAGCTATAATGTTTGGCTTGAGAATTTCAGAGTTTGTTGCTGAGAAAAAGCATTCATGAGTAGATTTTCTTTGTATGCTCTGTTCTATTTTTGTTTTTATTTTCTTATATCTCTGCTTAGCTTTTGCTAATATTCTCTCTAATAGATTCTTTAGTATATAGTACTGTTTCTCTTCTAAACAAACACTCTATTTATGCCTCCACTTCTGCTTGACAACTATGTCAACATAACATTGCAATAAGTGCTTGATGCTTCATTATAGACACAAGACACAATTGTATAAACAATACATATTGTTTGTATCTAGTATCTGTTTACTTCTCTCTCTCTCTCTCTCTCTCTCTCTCTCTCTCTGAGTCTAAGCAGTCTTAATGTTGCATGGTTATTCCAACAGACAGGATAATGGAATTTCCCCCTCCCTACATAATGGGAACAGTGGGTCAGTTTGCCAAGAGTGTGTTAGAAATGATCTTATCAGTCTAACTGTAGTTGCTATGGACTTGGTCTTGGGATTGCATCTCAATTAGTTAGTACATCACATAATCACATGTACTACTACTACCTGTGAACATGTTTTATGACTCTTAGTCATTTACAGTTGTCCACAGTTTATTGGGTGACTCCTGAGTTGTCAGATTACTTCCTAAGGCTACTAGGATCTCTTAGTTGTCACCTGTGCCTCATTTGACAGAGTGTGGAGGGGTGAAAGAAACTTCCAGGTAGAATGCCATATTCCCTGTAGACCCACTTCCTATCTCACTTCCATGCTGAGAAAAGATTGATATCCAGCTGTGGAAAGTCCCATAGTATTACAAGGCCAGAATCTACATCAACCTGGGTGTTAGCCGAAGAAATTCCAAGCATGCTGGTGTTTCATAAACATCCAGCCAATGAGGCTCAGGGACTATAAAGCACGTCAGAAGAGATACAAGCTTGCTACATCTTTTCTCTCACATCTATCATTTCTTCCACCGACCACGGTCTGTGACGAACACATCTTCACTCGCCCCTGTAATTGGCTAATCAATTTTGATGATAACAAATTGTTTTATCTGGAAGAGCACTTTATCACTTCGTTTCTTCTTCTTCTTCAGCACGAGGCTTATGATGGTGTGATTTGGATTTAAACTGAATAGCTGGAATCAACTGGTATAGGTGACTAGTTAAGTTCGTGATTCACATTAGTCCCTGGATGCTCTCAAGAACCTCAACTGCGTTCATCAGAAAGATTGATTTAATATCTCCTGCAACCCTCTGTTCAGCGGGTGCGGGTGCCTGAAACAACCTTTGTCTTGATCCCTCTGGCCTCTTTCACATTTTTCAGACAAGACAAGGTAATCATGCTGTGTATATACATACGTCTGTAGAGAATCATACAACGCCGTGAAGCAAGTACCAATTAATGTTTCACATTTGTAGGTTGGCTCTGGAGTGACCGCTTAGTACACCTCAGATATGTAGGTAATTCTGATCACTACACACCCTTGAGTAATGAAGATAATCTTGATAGTTTTTTTCTGCTGCATCATATACTATTGTCCAGTCCAGACAAGTATGAGTAACGTCCCAGACCGTTACGTGGTTGCCCCTCGATGCTCGTACAGACTGCAAGCGTAGATTTCTGCGGCAAAGCACCATCTGACGCAAGTAATTCATGCAGTGATGGGACAACTGAAGATTCTGTATCTGAGGGTCTCCAGACTCGTCGGCATAATAAGTTGCGAGGGTTTTGCGAATGATGTTGAGACACCGAATTTCGTGAAACATTCCCAATGTGAAAGGCTCAAAATCAGGGCCTAAGTGGAGAAGAGTACCTCCAGAAGGTAACGTAGTATTCCATTCCTCATCCGCGTATTGTGTATCGAAGCTGTAGTGGACGGTATTTTCACGGGAAAGCCACGCAGGCTCAAGCGATAACTCCCAGTGTATTGGGTGGCCGCCGAAGTCACTTGCTTTCCAAATACACTTAGTGATCGCCATGTATTTCTCGAGGAGGATCTCACCATTATATTCATATTTTTCTCTGAGATGTAGATAATTTTCTGCGTATTGTTGATGCGCCAGGAGCAATACTCCAAGCATGGATCCAATACAAATCACAAAGAACTTGACAACATCTTTTGCAGAGCAACGTAGAGTGTTACTTGTTCATTTTCTTCTGAGTTTTCAGAGGAGTGGACGTACTTGCCATGGAAAGTTGAACCACCATGAGGCTTGTGTTCAAGAAAGGATGGATGTAACCATAGTCCGTCATCCTTGTTTTACATATACAGAAGACGATCCGATCAGGCGATTAGGATACATAACACACAGCATAACACACAGCATGTCTACAATTACGGCGTCCCGGTAAATTTAAATTCAAGACTCAAGCAAGTGGTGGTTTACCGAGGCTCATCAAAGACAAAGGGCCAAGTGGGCGCCATCCCTTCGCTCAATATCCTCTGCATCGCATTCTACAGTTTCAACTGTAGTATTCAGAATGAATACCATAGAAAGGGTTAATCAAGGCCAAGAAAGTCACCTGGATGAGGTTTGACAACGGCCAGTACAGTAAAGATGTAAATGATAAGAGCGAGCTTGAACTGCATTGTGGCGGGCGAATGAATACTAATTAATAGAAGCCGTTTGACTTTGGTCGAACTTGTACCCCTCAAAACACTGGGCAATCAGCTTTATGGGCCTATCAACAGCCCTAATTATCAGAGACGTGGGTCCCTTGATTTAATGTGGCTCCTGGAGATAATGTCGAAGTTCCGTCCAGTGAAATCACATGTGAAGTAAGATCTCCGATACTACCGGTGGTAAATGTAAATACAGTAGTAGTACGCATGTGGAATAACTGATACACCCAACTTCGGGATCGAGCGACATTTCCTGGGATGCGCTGGGATGCGCCGTCCCCTCGGTGTGCGACATAAAGGAATTCTCTATGACGGAAGAGAAAACATCAATCACAAGCGTCACAAGGCCCACCAGATCCTCCCAGCAGCTTACTTCCAAGTTAGAGTGCGTGACCTCTCGATCGACATGACGAGGCCGTTATTTACGTTGTTTCGTGTGTCCCACTGCACTCACGAATCATGAGACCCACCTACTCACTCTTACCAGAAGACGAAATCATAGCACCTGAGGAAAAAGACCTCCTCGAACCAGACTCCAGGGGAGATGCCGTGACCACCTACCAGTCCATCACAATACAAGGAAAGATAGCGGTCGTTGCCTACATCTTCCTTGCATTTTCCGTAGTTCTTGCTGTGACTAATGCGTCTCTCTCTGTGTGCCAAATGCGCTTGGGCAAACCCCAAGAAACCAGTTTATCTGACCTTCCTCGTCCAGATGTGTTTGCTGGTCTTCCCAAAGCACCAGGTCACTCGGGACATGAGGCGTCATCGCATAACCACTCGCACTCGCACTCGCATACTCACAAAGACTGTAAGTGAAGCATTTAGATTGTGATTACCTGGTAACGCGGGTCGCTGAACCAGCCGAGTAGGACATCTCAGTTTGAGTGAGTAGCGCTAGACTCCAGAAATGTTAGCATAGGTCTCGTGGCTATGTTGAAACTGGATGTATTGCAATACACTTTTTGAGCTGTTGAAATCTTATGACATGGATCACAAGGGATATCCCTGCACTAGTCATGACCAGGACTAGCTTTCAGACTTCGATAAAAATCATCCGCCTTCCTTTTGTATGACTCCTTGTACATTTCATAATTCGAAACCATGTAATCTCGAACTTGCGACCAGTCCTTACAACGGTGCGTCACTCCAACACCTGTGACTGCAAGTGTGATCTTTCCGTTTGTGCTGAGTTGTTTATGAGTTGCGGGCTCGAGGGTTAGGTCGATATTGCATAAGGTCAACTCTCGAAGGTAGACGAGACAGTGGTCGACATGTCCGAAATCCATCCTTGTCATGTTATGGACGTCGAGAAAGTAATTCCTCAGCGCACGGATGCAGTGTAGTTGATGAAAATGTGCAGGGAAGTAATGTTGGTCATGATCAGGAAGGTATAGAAAACCATCCCCTACTGGTAGAATGGTTTCCCAATCAGAATTATCGGAATAAAGGCCAAAGCGATGAGTTTTCACAAACGTGAGTGCCGCGTCGTTGACATGGACGGGGAACTCTGGGCTGTCATTGATGTCTATTTGTGTCCATCCAGTATAAGCACTCAAAAATGAACGAAACAAGAGCGAAATCTCCAACTTACGATGAAACGATAAAAACTTGAGGTGAGCAACGAGGACGAAGACATGTGCCAGAATGGACAAGATGAGGACCACGAGTACCATAATTGCGGTCTTCGTGGACAATAAAATATGTCGTTGCATCTTGAGTTTGATGAGAACGAGAGCAGGGCCAGTGGAGCCGATGTCAGAGAAAGAAAAATGCCTCAATCACCCTAGGATCTCACCCTAAGATCAGAATTCAAGTATGTCATGGTGTCACAGGTTAAGAAGCTTCCATCATGAGCAGGCAGCTCTTCGTAATCCAACCGATGATTTCGCAGTATCACAGAGAATCACACAGAGAATTGCAATGAAACGGCAGATATTTGTAATCAGATGGGAAATTCAGGAAGAATTCTCGGGCTACTTTCTGTTCTGTAAGTGAATAAAACTGGTTACATGTCGAACCGATACAGAGAACCGTCCTAATACCACCCTGTCTGAACTGAACTATGTCCTTGTAATGGAGCCGGGCTCCTGGATAATGTAAATTCCTATTTCTGGGGGTGAGAACTAATCTAGTCATCAATAATCTTCCTAGACGCACCTCGGATAGGATGTTGCCTTTTGTCTTGCCAAAAGTCCACATCACACTCTGAGGTAGACTGGCAAGAGAATTCAAGTGTAGTGAACTCGTTCGAGTGACAATCAAACTGGAGTACCGAGCTCATGCTATGGTTAACGGTCAAGGAATCTAAAAGTCTGTGTCGTTTGGGAGCGCTGGTCCAGGAGTGGGTCATTTGCCTCGATATCTCTGCTGATGTGTCGAGAAGCCATACGTCGATCACGCCACTGATATTTTTGTTTGCGGGATGGTAAGTGGGAGCAGCAGTGATCATCTTACAATGTTCCATGCCGAAATCCAAATGGCGAAATTGGATGACTGTCGATACCTGGTCAATGACGCTGAGCAAGCAGAGGAAAGGGAAGAAAACTCTAGCGTACCTCTCGGGTGATAAGGACATGTCTATCGTCGGTGTAGATAGTTCCAGTGTCAGTGTGCAACGTTCGATGATCTTCCCTCATGACGCGTTTGGTGTCAATCAAGTCGACTTGAAGAACGATGTCAGGAAAGTTGGTGATAGGAGGGAAGCTGTGGACGTGCTTGATCCTATCCAAGTTAATATACTGACTGGGACGCCGAAAGCCGTTTGGTGTATTCCCGTGCTTTATTGTGGGTGGGGCAAGTGGTGCACTCCTTGTGTAGAGAATAACGGCAAGTATAGCAGAACAGAAAGCTGTTGCAGTGCATAGGAGTGCAAGGAAGGACGTGAACGACACTTGAAGAAAGCGAGTAAATAACTAGAAGCTTACTGAACTAATGTGATACTACGTACAGAGATTGAAAGAGCCGCCCCTCAGTCGATTCCGCTGCTGCCCATTGGGTACTTCGAGTGGCAGCTCGATGTAGCTGGTTGTGCTTCGCATCTCTGTTGCGAACTCGAGAGGAAGCTGTAAGCCTCAAGCTCACTAATGTGATAGTCACACGAAAGGAATGCGGGGTCTCTGCGGCATTGTTATCACGCGTACGAAAGGAGATTAGTTTGCATAATCTCTTATCAATCTCAATCTCTTAAAGTCATTGAGAGCCGACTGGTTCATCAAGTGATGCTGTTATTTTGTCCCACGGTTGGATAAGATATCACCACTCGACTTATGGACCCTTCCTCAAGAAACCTTTACGGCTCGATTGTTCAAGTAAGTCCGCTGGCAAATGTTCATTACTCTCTATTTAATGTGTTCCTTGCATTTTCCGGCGAATGTCTAGGATGTCCACCCAACCCACTTCAACGGACGGCAAAATCGATTTCTCCTATGGGGGCGAAACATTTCAAACTTATTACAAGCTTTACGGAAGCATAGTCAACCGCACTAAAGACCCTCTGATCGTTCTGCACGGAGGGCCAGGTCTAGTCCATAACTACCTTGACGTTCATTCAAACTTGGCCGCCACGCACGACATACCTGTCATACTTTATGATCAGCTCGGCAACGGTCAGTCCACACACCTGAGGGAGAAAGCGCAGGAGTTTTGGACGGTGGATCTGTTCATCGCGGAACTCGAGAACCTTATCGCGCACTTTAGTATTCAGGACGGGTATAGTATCCTTGGCCATTCCTGGGGAGGGATTTTAGCTAGCGAGTTTGAGGTTCGCAAACAGCCACCTGGCCTGAAGCGTCTCATTGTTGCCGACTCTCTTGCTGCGTCTAGCCTCTGGAACGAATCCAATGCGCAACTACTCCAGGCTTTTCCGGAGGACGTACAGCAGGGTGTCGCTGGAGGGATGAAAGACCCAGAAAAGTTCGGGCTCGCACTGCAGAAGTTCCATGCAAGGCATGGGTGCATCATCGTACCAGTCCCCGAGGAACTTTCATACACTATGTTGCAGGTTTTCGGTCCAGATGGTGATCCCACAGTAGCAGCTGCTCCGTAGGTTATTGTATCCAATCCATTGGATGGTTTGGCAGTGACTGGTGTTTATACAGCATTCTGAAAGATTGGTCGATCGTTGATCGTCTTCATCTTGTCCGTCGACCAACCCTCATCATTAATGGGCGCAAGGACATTGCTCAAGATTTCGTCGTGAAGCCGTTTTTCGACAAAATTGAGAAAGTGAAATGGGTCACACTTGAAGCTTCGAGCCACACCCCGTTCTTTGAGGAGCCTGATAGGTACATGGGGATCGTTGGAGAATTCCTCCTCTAGTGAATGAATGTATTCAAGTATGTGTCGAGGATTCGCTATCTCAACCGAGTCCTAGGTTGGAACGGGCAAGAGATTTACTCTCACATCGATAAAACTATAGAAAATGACTCAATCTGGTAAGTTTCTCCCTCAACTGCTGGTCGGCACCAATTGTTTTTCCTGGAAATAATATTCTGAGCATGTGAATCGTCCTCGAAGATGCACTATTGTCTACCGTCTGCTTCCTTCTGCTGACAAACAGCACAAGACATGGTATAAGAGCTTAGATCTATGCCCCGCTGACATCTAATAAAGACCTCGATTGCTGATACCATCAGTCGATTACTCGGGCATCCATACGGTACTTCCCACGAGTGGGTTTTGTTGTTCAAGACTACTAGGACAGGGATTCGCAAAGTCGCCCTGTCGACGGAGCGAAATGGGCCCATTTCTTAGGAGATCACTTGCCCCGAAGCATGAGATTATCAAACCGTGCTGTCAAGGGGTCATTGACTCCTTCCTCAATGAGAATGACATGATCAATGAGGGAACAAGAAATGTATTGAGATGAGACCATCATGAAAGCATTGGAGCCATACGAGTGTAGCCGGGTCAACGGTGGTTCTGATGAGATTCAGCCTCCCTTGGAAGACATCTTTGCTATCGAATGGGTGCTTGCTTGTAAATGGAACAGATTCCCAAGATACACTTACAAGTAACCTATTCAGATATATATTGATAATTGATCGAATTTTCAGCTCTCTTGCTCTATCAAAGCCAACTGTTCTGTGTTTCCAACACAGGAGCTCGTGATATGATCTATCATTTGGTAGTATTTCTGTCCACTTTTCGTCTCACGAGAAGGTTGTAATGTACACCATCAGGGCTGTTGCCATCATAGTATCCACTTCTGGAAGTTCAGTCAGTAATTACTCGCTGTCAGATTGCTGATTGCTTCCATTGCACAATGTGATGGTTTCATGTGCCGAGTCGGTGGTGGCGTGTGGTATTGAAATCACATAAAAACTTCGCAAAACTCCTACCAGGGGTCGTCCCGGCACGCAGCAGTTGGTCTCGAGATTGTTATGACCAATCCTTTTACTCCAGATGAGCCCCCAGCGGCATTATGGTACGAGCAAACCGATCTTGCTGCGATCTACATTGGGGGTATTGCGTATGGTTCGTACGCTCAGTGTCCATTGGCTTTTCATTCCACCTCTTCATCCATTATTAGGTGTGCATATTAGCGTGTATTTGACGTGCTCGTATTACCTCCTGAAATCAAGGACTAAACGCTTTGGAAAGTGGTTGGTCTTTGTTTTCTTACTTTTTGCACTCGGGACGATCAACATCTGTCTGAATATGCGCTTTGGTCAAATGGTCTGGATAGACAATCGCAGCTATCCTGGCGGTCCATTTGCATATCTCGTACAGCAGGAAGGAAATGCGCTGCTTACTGCCGGTAACGCAGAATCTATCCTGATCTCGTTCCTCGCAGATGGATTGTTGGTAGGTGGTAACTACTGGTGCCCTTGTATCCGAGTAATCATCCTCGACTGGACAGATTTGGCGTTGCTATGTTTTATACCGCCTGTGGTGGTTGCTTATAGTCCCAATTTTGACATGGCTTGCATCCTTTGGTAAGTGTCCCTACCCTCTAATGGGTACCTGAAGTTTACACGGTCACCCCAGCCTGTGGAATTCTGCTCACCGTACAAGCCTCTCATCCAGAGTCGAGCTTGTTCACAAACAATACCCTCGTTTTCTCAGTTCCTTATTTCGCTCTATCGATGAGCCTCAATATCCTGCTCACGATGCTTCTCATCTGGAGACTGATTTACATGAAATATCAGTTGCAAAAGTCCTTTGGCAGCGATTACACCCGTCTCTACACAACTATAGCTACAATGATATTAGAGTCAGCTTTGCCATACGGCTTGATTTCTTTTATCTTTATTGTGCTTTATGGAACCAAGAATACGGCTGCAGATCTATTTATACCCCTGCTGATACAAGTGGAGGTAAGTCGATTTTGGATTTCAGAAGGCTGACAACCATCATTCACAACTTCGAAGTGTATTTCTCCTATGATTATCATACTGCGTGTTGCAAGAGGACAGGCCTGGGATAGTGACACAGTTTCTGTGGATCGCTTGTCAAGCATGAAAGCTGTGGGTGGTCGAAAGTCTGTAGGCCCATCAGGTTTGAGTCGTGGACGCAGACTCCAGGAAATCTCTACGGTACAATTCGCACCTGGACAGACAGGATCATCTGGGCACACCGTAGTTCAGAAGAAAATTATTGGCAGCTCAGAGCAAGTTTGAATTTCCTGAATACCCCATTGATGTAGTTGATATCTGGATGCGCTGTGTTAGAGCATAATTTTCTTTTGATATTGTTCAAAGGGATACTGTAACAAATATAGAGCTATTTCATATATGCTCCATAGTGTTGAATAAGCAACTTGCTATACACCTATGGGACAGGATGTGATGCTTGAGTATCTTTCTAAATACAGGTGGACTATTTTCTTTAAAGGAGGGTAGTGCAAAGAGATAGGCAAGATTTGGGAATCAACAAAAGAAATAAAAACATGTTCAATGAGACACTTGTTTTGCACATGTTTGTTGTACAGACTATATTTGCCAGTACTACTTGTAGGTTATACCAGCCTTCCTGTATGTCTAATATGGATGCCTTTAACATTTCAGGACAGTAAAATATGTCCACACTTGTAGTGATGACCAAAAATACTACACTTCTTAGTTTCCACCTACTACTTCTCTATTTACTGATATATGGCTCTTGTTAAGCACAGTTTATCCAACAATCTTGAGTTTATTATTAAATCACTTACCAATTATATTGATTGATTGAGTTCTGTTACAGTCTCAATTGTTGTTATATGCTGATCCAAGAACATCCACTATCTATCCTGAATAACAATCAACTCTACTTTGCACATTTTCATTTATTATAAACTAGTGTTAGGAATAGACCAGCCACTGAACCAATTATGCTAAAAGTGTACAATGTCAAGCTTAGCTTTGACATCTGGCTAGTACTATATGTGTACTTTATACTGTACTTCTGACAACTAGCATCTCTATTACAATCAGCAATCATTTCATAGACAACCTCTTATTATTCCCAATAATCTCTATGAACTCCCTAACAATGCCTATATTTACCAGTTGTCCAGAGTAATTATCTTTGTCTTCTAATTCTCACTTATTATTCTTAGAAATCCAGTACTTGTATTTAAGGCCAGTAGATATACTGTATAGACCCCAGTCTGATAATTGTTATGAGATGCTTTGACATTAACAATTTTTATTTTCTTTTTCTTTTATTTTTCTGACTTTATAGGAATTTTGTTTTCTTTTTCTTTTTCTTTTGGCCAATGAAGAGGCATGTGACATGGCAGTCACATGACAGATCACATGGTGTGACGTCATAAGGCCTGGAAGGTGGTAGAAGGATCTAGAAGATGATGTCAGGGCACATATATACAACATGGTAGCCTTGAGGTGAACATAAGGAAGGAGTATAGACATAAGAGCAGGGTTAATTATTAGTAGCACAGACCATAAGGACTTTGTATAAATAGGACTCTGATTAATAAGAGGCTCCTTGTTGAGTTCTCTTGTGAACTACCCATATTATATCCATCTTGAGATTTACTTGCTTGTATGATCATTTGTCATTGTGATAAGTGGTTGCTACAACAATAATCAAATTGTTTAGTAACATACTCCCATTGTTACAACTCAAAGATCTTAGAGTGAATCTGTCATATGCAAGTCTACCTGTCTGGAAATTACATCTCTATAGTAATATCACCTCCTAACCTTACAAGCCCACCTTTTATAGTAGCTACCTTGCCTGCAACACACCTCATGGCAGTGATGCAACTATCTAGATATTCTGTCTTCTATAATGGAGATACTCCTATTCAACTTGGTCTTCTATGACAGAGTCACCCCTATCAGTGTTTCAACACTGAAACTTCTGCTTGGGATAATAGAAGATATACCATTAAAATCTCAAGTATCTTCTATAGTCATTTCTTGTATATAAGACTAGTTGTTACACTGTAATTTGCTAGTCTGATAATCAATGAAGATAACTCTTATTTGAAGTTATGACCACATAGCAGATAGATAGTGCAGCACATAAGCTGAAGCCAAGGTCATTCAACAAGTCCACACATCTCTAAGTCTATCTTGCAGACTTTCAACCCCAGTGTGAACTGCACCTGACAGTATTATCAGACTCCCAAGTTGCTTCTGAGCAGTTTCATCTGCTAAATTCTCTGTCACAGTTCTGTTATGAACTAAAGCTCAAAGTGTTTAAGTGATAGAACAACTCTTGTATTGAGTAACACAAGAGAACTCAATAGAGTTCCTAGTACAAAGTAGTCTACCTTATATACTACTACTCATGGTCCATGCTAACTACTGTGCACCCTACCCTAAATGACCATGTGTATGTCATGAGGCCGGCATGTGTTGTCTATGCTGTATGATGTCACTTTATTTTAGAACCTTCTACTTCATTCTCCCAAGTCCTGTGATTAGTCTTGTAACTATGCCATCAACTTGTGACTGCTGTGACAGCGTGACTGATAAACCCTAACCTGAGTTGTTCTAAAAATAGAAAAGAAAAGAAAAGAAAAAAAAGAAAGAATAAAATAAAATGAAAAGCGAAAAATAAAAGTTAAGTCCACCGTCAACAATCTTGACAAGTTCCATCTGCAAAACAACTTTATATTTTTCACTTCAAAGTCCAAAATAGCTTTCTTTTACTGTAATTCCTCAACTTCAACTCCAGTCCCACCACTTGGAACACTTTTTAATACTATCTCATATTTTAGTGACCATTTGGCTTATCTACCAAATGCTCCACAACACTTCAGATAAATTCACCAAAGAGACTGCTTATCTCCCAGATCTCTATCTAGCACCATTCAACATGGCTGGACAGCTTTGCCTGTTTCTGGACCAAGTATTGTCCCTGCAAACAATAATTCTAACTAGGAGAATGCTCTTACTACTAATCCTATTACTAATTTAATAGCTAATAGACCTACTTCTTTCACTCGCTCATGGTCCAAACCCCATCAGAGTGATAATACTAATAAACAGTTGACCAAAGTACTTGGCTAACTTGCTAATACTCTTAATTCTAATCAGACCCCTAGTTCTAATACTAATTTACAGGAAACTAAAGGCTGTATCCCTAATACCTTCAGTGGCACTGAGCCTAACAAGCTTAATAATTTTTTGTTCTAGTGTCACCTATATTTCCATGCTAATCTGGTGCAATTTAACACAGACATTGCGAAAATAAACTTTGCAATGACCTATTTCACTAAAGTAACCTAGGACTAGTTTGAAATAGGCTTTAACCAGGAAGACCAGGGTATTCTACAAGACTGGCTCTCTGACTGGAATATGTTTGTTGATGAGCTACATTGACATTTTGGTCTCTCAGACCCTGTCAGTAAAGCAGCCAACATGCTGGATAATTTCCACATGAAGTTTAGTAACAAGATTTCTACTTACAATGTGGACTTTATGTGCTATGCTTCCCAAATAGGTTGGGAGAATAGTATGCTCTGCCATCACTATTACTAGGGGCTTCCCAATTGGATCCAGGATCCTATTTCTATCTGGGAACAAGGAAAACCCACCTCATTCTAAGACATGTATGCTTTGGCAATGACTATTGATTACCACTACTAGGAACATGACCACAAATATCACAGTGCAAGGTAGGTAAAGAAAGAGATCCTTAAGTCTCACTCTCAGAAGCAAGGAAAAGCTTCTATCTCTGGTCCTGCTGTAGTCTCCCAGAATAAAGCAAACCTATCTCTGGTGGCCTCATCTACTAAGACCTCCTCCTTGAAATCATCTCTGTTCCCTGCTCTCAAGTAACAACCCAATTCTCCATAGATGGACCTCTCTTCTAAGCTGGCCAGCAATGGCAAGTTAACTAGTGACAAGTGCAAGAAGCATCTCAAAAACAACCTATGTCTCTATTGTGGTGCAGGAGACCACAAGCTGGACTTCTGTTCCAAGAAGCAGACTAAGGTCACTCTCAAGGGTCATGGTGCTTTAACAGCTGCTTCTGAGAAACTCTTGGAAAAATAGAAAGTGACCCCCAGGACTCTGCACAGACTGAGAGCTGCATTAAACTTCTCTATGCAGTAATGAGTTCTATCTGACTCAACATATCCACTCTTTCCAATTCTCATTCCATTTTTGTCTTTTTTATCTCTCTCTTGATCCTTGGTCAGGATTACCTTAATAAAATCCCATTCTAAGCTCTTGTCGACTCTAGGTTTACTCATTGTTTTGTAGACTTTAAATTTGTGGATACTCATTACTTGAAGATATCTGCAACTCCTCTGGTTGCTCTCTGCTTGTTTGATGGTTTATCAAACAGCAGCATCTCTGAAATTGCCAACTTGCCTATAATCTTTTCCACCAGTAAATATATAAATCTAAACTTTTATGTTACTCCACTTGATTCTTCTTGCTCTTTGGTCCTTGGATAAAACTGGCTTGTCTGATACAATTCACTGATTGACTAGGTAAATGGGTCAATAAACTTCTGTCCATCTTTGCAGGAATATCTTGCTTCTTTTTATGTCATGGCCAACACATCATTGGCATCTTTGTTATTTCTTGACATCTCTCTGTAATCATTGGATTCTGTGGTTTCCATACCTGCATCTGAGACCCCTATGTCTAACCCTGAGTGACCTAACATCACTATTATTGGTGCTGCAGCATTCTTGCACATATAAAAACTCCTAGACTCTGGCAATTTTGAACTCTGTCTTTGTTCTTTGAACATTCAGACTAATTTCACAAAACTTGCAGAAGATCCTGATCTTTCTAATGTCCCTTCTGAGTATCACAAATTCGCCAATGTTTTCAGCAAAAATAAAGCTGAAGTCCTTGCTTCTTATTGTCCTCATAACCTCAAAATCAATATAGAAGAAGATACTCAATCTCTGGTTAGCCCCATATACTCTCTTTCAGCATCTGAACAAGAGGCTTTCAAAGAATTTATTGAGGAAAACCTCAATATGTGTTTTATCTAACCAATCTCATCTCTGCATAGTACACCAGTCTTATTTGTTAAGAAGAAAGATGGTTTACTGTGCCTCTGTGTCGACTTCTGCAGTCTTAACTGTATCTCCAAGAAGAATTGTTATCTACTTCTGCTTATTTCTGATCTACTAGACTTACCTCACAAAGCTTGGGTTTATTCAAAGATAGATCTTTGCCATGCTTACCATTTGGTTTACATCGCTGACAGTAATGAATGGAAGACTGTCTTTAGGACATGTTATAAATAATTTGAATGGTCTATAATACCTTTTGGTCTTATCAATACTTCTATAGCCTTTCAACAATTCATGAAAAATATTTTCTCTGATCTCTTGGATGTCTTTGTTATGATCTATCTGGATGATATACTCATCTACTTGAATAGCATTTCCAAACATTACCAGCATGTAAAGGAAGTACTCAAGTATCTCTGCAAGGCTGGCCTTTATGTTAAAGTAGAGAAATACAAATTTCACTCCAAGTCAGTAGAGTATCTAGGATATATCCTCTCCTCTTCTGGCCTTACCATGTCCAATGACAAAGTAAAGATTATTCAAGACTGGCCAGAATTTAAGAAAGTCAAGGATATTCAATCCTTCTTAGGTTTTGCTAACTTTTCTTACTGGTTCATCTTCAACTACTCAGACATTGTCATTCCATTGATATACCTCACCTAGAAGAATATTTCTTGGAAGTTTGACTCCTCCTGTCATGATGCTTTCAATTCTCTCAAGAAAGTATTCATCTCTGCTTCCATCCTCACTCATTGGATTCCCAACACTCAACTCATCATGGAAACTGATGCTTTGAACTATGCTCTCACTGCAATTCTTTCCATTGTCAACAAAGAAAATGAAGTTTATCTGGTGGCCTTTCACTCCTGTACTTTTACCACAGCAGAGTTAAATTATAACATGCATAACAAGGAATTGCTTGCTATCTTTAAAGCTTTCAAAATTTGGTGACACTACTTGGAAGGTCTGGCCTATCCCATTGATATTGTTACATATTATAAAAACTTGAATTTTTCTCTACTACCAAGGTGTTGACCCAGAGATAAGCATGGTGGTCTGAGTACCCTTCTCAGTTCAACCTTGTCATCAGGTTCTGTCCTGGTCATCTTGGCACCAAACTGGATGCTCTCACTAGATGGTGGGATGTCTATCCTAAAGGGGGGAATACTAGCTACACTACAGTCAACCCTTACAACTTCAAACCCATCTTCACTTAAAAACAACTTGTGGCCTTCATACAAGCTACTGTCCTCCTCTTCCCTTCTCTTCATACAGCTACAGTCATAGATCTGGACACCCTATATCAAGACATCCTCTCAGCTTTCCCTAGTAACCCAATTATAACAAAACATATCTCTATAGATGGCTGGTGATCTATAGACCCAAATGGTTTTCTCCTCCTTGACAACAGAGTTTATGTACCACCTACTGGTAATCTCCACACACATGTTCTCCAGTATAATCACAATCACATCCTTGCCAGACATTATGGTCAAAACAAAACACTAGAATTAGTTGCTATGGATATTCCTGGCCTAGTATTTATGCTGATGTACAACAATTTTGCAAGTCCTGTGTCACTTATATGTGATCTAAGCTACAACATCACAAGCCTTATAGATCTCTCAAACAACTTCCTATTCCTGAATGACCATGGAATTCTATTTCTATGGACTTTATCAAGAAACTTCCATCATCCTCCAAGTTTGACCCTATCTTGGTCATAGTTGACCAGCTCACCAAGCAGGCAATCTTTATCCCTGTCCATGATACAATCACATCTGTGGACTTAGCATGTCTGTTTATTCTTCATGTGTTCTCCAAACACAGCATTTCTTCCTATGTCACCTCTAACAAAGGCTTGGAGTTTGTATCAAACTTCTTCTGTTTCTTAGGCATTGCTCTCAACATGCAGCTTCACTTCACTTCAGGTTATTATCCTGAAGGTAATGGACAAACTGAATGTACAAATTAGACTCTCAAGCAATATCTCTGTATATATTGTAATTACTAGCAAGATAACTGGTCTAAACTCTTACCTTTTGCAGAGTTTGCCTACAATAATACTCTGAGTGCTACTACTGGTGTTTCTCCATTCTTTGCTAATAAGAGATATCATCTGAATATCACTGTTCACTCTGAACATGATATTGCTTCCTCTCAAGCCTATGACTTTGCTATAGATCTCAATGAATTACAGAGTATTCTCCATCTTCCAGAGTCTATGTGCTCTGTTCACCTAGTTTTCCATATGTCCATGCTTTAATCCACTATGTCCAACTCTTTCTCTAAGAGAATACAACTGGCCCCTGCTTCAGTTATAATTGATGGGAAACCCAAATATGAAATTTCTCAGATAGTGGATTCTAAAATTGATCGCTGATAGGCATACAAACTCCTGTACAAGGTGATCTAGCTAGGGTATGAAGACACTGGAGATAAATCAGAATAGATCTTCATATTGGAACTCACCCATGCCTCTGACTTGGTATCTGATTTCCACATTACATATCCCAATAAGCCTAGTCTACTCTCTTTGTTCTGATCATACTGTTACACTTGTCCCCTGTTTCCACACATTTTCAAATGGGAATTTCCTTTATTAATCCCTTAGTATATTCTGTCTGCTTATTCTTATTAACCCCCAGTTTCAGCACACTTTTAGGTGTTTCTTTTCAAAAATTTCAGACTTATTTTCATTTTTTGATTTTCTTACTCACACATTTAAATCACAGATAATAAAAATTGAAATAAGAAGAACAAAATCACTAATCTAACAGGAGACAGACAATGAAGTCTCCTCATCTTGACTTTTCCTGGGACCATCCTCAAACCCCTCCTTGTTATCTGTCTTCTTTAACCTCACCCTTTTTTGAACCCTATCTCTATTCCACCACAGCCCCAATTCTCTCCAACTGGGCTGTATTTCTCTCTTGGCTCTCTACCAAGTTCCGGAGGGACTTTCTGACTTCTCAGTACTCCTCCATGAGTTCTCAGAGTACCTTTTCAATAGCACTTAGAACCCTGCCATAAGTGGAGATCATAGCTGGAATATTGGTATTAGTGTGGAGTATATATTGCTGCTTGAGGGCAATATACCTGGCATATACAAGAGATTGGCTATGAAGGGAAAATTATTAGGAAATAATAATAATAATTATAAAAATTAGTTACTCACCTTGAGTAGTGCACTAGGCAATCCTGCCTGGCACTCACACACTTTTCACAGGGATTAGCACCCCCCATCTTGACCGCAGCATCTCTGCAGTACTTCCCTGGTGTTATGAACTTAAGTCTTTAGAGTTAGACAAAAGGACAAACTCTTGTATTGGAGTAAATATAAGAGAACTTGATAGAGAGCTCTTTACAAGATAGTCTACTTTATATACTTGTACAGATGGTCTGTACTAGCTACTGTGCACCCTACCCTAAATGACCATATGTAAAGCATGAGGCCAACATATAGTATCTATATTGTATAACGTTACTTTGTTTCAGAACCTTCTACTCCCTTTTCTTACATCCTATAATCAATGTTGTGACCATACTATCAGATGGGACTGGTGTGACAGTGTGACAGATCACTTCTAACCCTAACCCCAGAGTTCTAAAGATAGAAAAATGAAAAATAAATCAAAAGGAAAATAAAATGAGAAAGAAAATCTAAGTCTATATTCTTTGATTTTAATATCTAGTTGCTTCCCTCTAGCTTTCTTGGAGGGCCAATGCCTCTCCTCATCTCTGGAGGTGACCTCTTTACACTTGTATCCTGTAACCTGGGACCCTTCAGCACTCTTTAAAAAGGCAGCTTCTTTTTCTAGCACCTTGTTCTAGAGCTATTGAAGATATTCCAACATCATCTTCTTCTTCTTCTTCTTCTCCTCTGCAATCCTCTTCCTCTCAGTTTCCTCCCTTGCTTTTACCTCTGCTTCTCTTCTTGCCTTCTGAGCTATATGCTCAGCCTGACATAACTTTGCCACTTCTCTCAGTTAGATTAGGAGCCACTGCTCCTTCTTGTACCTCTGCTATATTTCTTGCTGTTGCTTTTCAAGCATGTTTGTATTGTTTTGAGAAATGTCAGAGGGGGCAGGAGAAGACATGATAATATAGAAGCAAGGGTGAAAAAGTTCTTTTTTTGTTTATATATTGTTGATCTAGATATCATTACAGGATTTTTGGATAAACTCAATAGGACTTCAAAGACTTAGTTCTAAGAGGGGAATACTATCATATACAAGTCCACTTGTCTGGAAATTACATTCCCATAGTGATATCATCTCCTAATTATACAAGCCCGCCTTCTACAGCAGCCACATTTCTTACAGCATGTCTTATAGCAGTGCTGCAACCATCCAGGTATTCCATCTTCCATGACAGAAGTACTCCTATTCAGCTCAGTCTTTCATAACAGAGTTACTTCTGTTAGTATCTTAACACTAAAACCTCTGCTTGGGGTAATAGAGGTTATACTACTGAAACTCCAAGCATCTCCTATAGTAGGAACTCATATATAAGACTAGTAGTTACACTGTAATTTGCTAGTCTGATAATCAACAAAGATAACTTCTTATTGAACTCAATTTCTAGTATTCAACAGCAACACACCAAATCAGTACTCACTTCTATCTTGGACTTCTTTCTATTCTCTGAAATTGCAACTATATGGCAGATAGACAGCACAGCATATAAGCTGAAGCCAAGATCATTCCACAAGTCCATATAACTCTGAGTCTATCTTGCAAACTTCCACCCCAGTGTGAACCATACCTGACATAGAACCTTCTTTGCTCTTTTAGTATAATATGTGATTGTGTGACTATGACTGTGATGTTGTCATGTGACTGGTGTGTGACCATTTGTGACAGTGTGACAGTGATGTCACATTAACCCTCACTCTAAGTCCCCAAAATAAAAAGAAAAGAAAAGAAAAGAAAATGAAAAATAAGAAACAGAAAATAACAATAGTTAGAGTCTATCATCTTAAACTCTGATAGATACTATTGCTCATTTTGTATTATTTCTCCAATTTAACCCTAGTGCTTTTTCTTTTAGTTAGGTTACTGCTTATCTGTATTGTGTTTATGTCAGGTGTGGTTCATACTGGGGTGGAAGTCCACAGAATGGACTTGGAGATGAGTGGACTTGTGGAATGCCCTTGGCTTCAGCTTATATGCTGTGCCATCTGTTTGCCGCATGGTCACAACTTCAGATGATGGGGAGAAGTCTGAGAGAGGAGTGAGTACTGATTGGTATGTTGCCGTTAAACACCGAAGATCGAGTTCAATAAGAGATTATCTTCGTCAATTATCAGACTAGCAAATTACAGTGTAACTACTAGTCTTATATACAAACTAATAGTTTAGAAGATGCTTGGAATTTCAGTGGTAAAACCTCTATTACCCCGAGTAGAGGTTTTAGTGTTAAGACACTGACAGGAATAACTCTGTCATGGAAGACCAAGTTGAATAGGAGTATCTCTGCCATAGAAGACAGAATAATCAAAGGGTTGCAACACTGCCCTAAGACGTGTTGTGAGAAAGGTAGGCTTGTATGATTACTCTGCAGAGATGTAATTTCCAAACAAGTGGACTTGCATATGTCAGTATTTCCCCCTTAGAACTGAGCCTTCAAAGTTCTATTGAGTTTATTCAAAGTCCTATTGGGTTTATCCAAGAATCCCATGATGTTACCTAGGTCAACAATATATAAATGAAAAAAGAAATTTTTCTCTTGTTTCTGTATTGTCATGTCTTCTCCTGTTCCTTCCAACATTTCTCAAAATGATGCCAAGATTCTGGATAAACAGCAACAAGAGATGTAGTAGAGGCATGAGGAGGAGTAGCAGCTCTTAGCCCAACTAGAAGAGGTAGCAAAGTCATGTTGGGCTAAGCACACAGTTTAGAAGGCAAAGAGAGAAGCGGAAGAGAAGGCCTGGGAAGAAGCTGAGAGGTAGAGGGTTGCGGAGGAGGAAGAGAGAAAAAGAAGGATGATGGAGTACCTCCAATAGCTCCAAGACAAGGTGTTAGAGGAAGAGGCCACTCTATTGGAGAGGGCTGAAGAATCCCAGGTTGTGGAGTCCAAGCACAAGGAGGTCGCGGCTAGAGACAAGGAGAGGCAATGGCCCTCCAAGAAGGCTAGGGGGAAGTACCGTAGAGATGCTGCAGTCAAGATGGGAGTGCTAATGTTATAAGATGAGAGTGTGGACAGACTTGGACTAAGGTTAGGGTTAAGTATTATAATTATTAGTCTACAATGGAAAAGGGATAGGAGATAGGCACATGACCTGGAAGTCATATGACAGAGTCTAGAACAGTCTAGAAGGACTAACGGTCTAGAAGGATCAAGAAGAGTCTAGATAAAGAGTTAGGGTTAGAGATGATGTCAAGGGACATGAGTTCCTCATGGTGTACACATGGTGTGCATATGTATAGTGGAGATTAAAGGTATGACGTCAGGGCACATATAGGAAGCATGGTGGCCTTAAGAAAAACACATGTAGATGAGTAATAGGACATAAGGGCAGGTAATTATTGTTGTAGCACAGACCAGGAGCCTATAATATATATAGAGAATCAATACAGCGAGGGCTCCTTGTCAAGTTCTACTGTTATAGCAACCACTCACCAGAATGGCACTTGTGATATGCTGACTTCAGCAAAGCTCTCCAATGGGCTATCTAGTAGTGGGGATTACAAGAAAACTCAACAAGGAGCCCTTGCTATATTGCTCCTCTATATATACTATTACATTGTAGTCTGTGCTACAACAATATTAATCAGCCCTTATGTCCATACATTGTCCTCATATCCTATTACTCATTTACATGTGTTTTTCTTAAGGCCACCATGCTTCCTATATGTGCCCTGACGTCATACCTTTAATCTCCACTATACATATGCACACCATGTGTACACTATGAGGAACTCATGTCCCTTGACATCATCTCTAACCCTAACTCTTTATCTAGACTCCTTTTGATCCTTCTAGACCGTTAGTCCTTCTAGACTATTCTAGACTCTGTCACATGACTTCCAGGTCATGTGCCTATCTCCTATCCCTTTTCCATTGTAGACTAATAATTATAATACTTAACCCTAACCCTAGTCCAAGTCTGTCCACACTCTCATCTTATAACAGCTAACCCCTGTGAGAGGTGTATGTGTACTAGGCAGGATTGCCTAGTGTACCCCTCAAGGTGAGTAATTAATAATTATACTTATTATTATTATTATTTTTTAATAATTTTCTTCTTCATAGCCACTCTCTTGCTTGTGCTAGGTGCATTACACTCAAGTAGCAGTGTATACCCCATGCCAATACCAACACCCCGGCCATGATTCCCACTTATGGTGGGGTTCTAAGTACCATTGAAAAGACACTCTGGGAACTTGTGGAGGAGTACCAAGAAGTTGGAAAATCCCTCCAGGACTTGGTGGAGGGCTAGAAGAGGAACATGGCCCAATTGGAGAGAATTAGGGCCACAATGGAGTGAAGATGGAGTTCAGAAGGAGAAGTTGGGAAGGAGGAAAACAGAGATGATGTGGAGGGGTCTGAGGATGGCCCCAGAGAAAGTCAGGAGAAGGGGACTCTATTGTCTGCCTCCTGTTAGTAATATAATTTTGTTTTTTTTCTTTAATAGAATTTTTATTCTCTGTGAATTAAATGTGTGAGTAAGAAAAACAAGAATTAGAATGAAAAGAAGTTTGAAAAGAAAACCCCAAGAAGTGTGTGGAAGCTGAGGGTTAATGAAAATAAGTGGACAGAATATACTAAAAATTAATGAAGGAAAATCCCTGTTGGGAATGCATGGAGGTAGGGGACAAATATGACAGTGTGATCAGGATAATGGGAGAGGACCAGGCTTGGTGGGATATGTGATATGGAAATTGGATACCAAGTCAGTGTTATGGAATACTTTGGACCTAACATTTTATTTTTCTTTTATCTATTTTTCTTTTAATTTTATTTTTCTTTTTCCTTTTATTTTTATTTTTATTTTTCTTTTAGGACAATGAAGAAGGCACATGACAAGGAAGTCACATGACAGGTCACATGATGTGATGTCATAGGCCTAGACTATGGTGGAAGGATCTAGAAGATGACGTCAGGGCACATGGAGTATGCATGGTGGCCTTGAGTAAGAAGTGAGGAGAACATGAGGTTGAAGCATGGATAATAGGGCAGGTTTAATTATTAGTAGCACGGACCATGAGACATTTGTATAAATAGGACTCTAATTAAGAAGAGGCTCCTTATCGAGTTCTCTTGTGAATTCCCCACTTGATACTTCTACTAAGAGGTTTACTCCTTGTGTGGTCATTTGTCCTTGTGATAAGTGGTTGCCACAACAGTAAGCAGCATGAGAGAGTTCAGATGTGGGAATCCATTTGGATTTGTCTCCAGTGTCTTCATATCCTAACCAGATCACCTTGTACAGGAGTTTACATGCCTGTTGGTAATCAATTTTAGAATCCACTATCTGAGAAATTTCATATTTGGGTTTCCCATCAATTATAACTAAAGCAGGGGCCAGTTGTATTTTCTTAGAGAAAGAGTTGGACATAGTGGATTCAAGCATGGACACATGGAAGACTGGATGGATAGAGTGCATGAACTCTGGAAGACAGAGAGTGAATAATAGAGTACTAGGCTGGGCAATGATTTCATAGGGTCTGAGATATTTTTTGGAGAGTTTCTTTGAAGAATGAGTGGTTCGGAAGAACTGAGCCTTGAAAAAGACTTTGTCACCTACTCTGAAATCAGGAGTAGGGGAATGTCATGCATCAGCAGATTTCTGATAATGCTGTTGGACTACGGAGATTTCAGATTTAAGGGTACTCTGTAATTCATTGAGATCTATGGCAAAGTCGTGGACTCGGGAGAAAGCAACATCACATTTGTGGTGAACAGTAATGTTTGGATGATATCCCTTATTAGTGAAGAAAAGAGAAACACCAGTAGTAGCACTTGGAGTATTATTGTAGGCAAACTCTGTGAGGGGTAGAAGTTTGGACCAGTTGTCTTGCTGGTAGTTACAATATACACAGAGGTATTGCTTGAGAGTCTGATTTGTGTGTTCAGTTTGTCCATCACCTTCAGGGTGATAACCTAAAGTAAAGTGAAGCCATATGTCAAGAGCAGTGCCTAAAGATTGAAAGAAGTTTAACACAAACTCTGAGCCTCTGTTGGAGGTGACATGAGAAAGAATGCTGTGTTTGGAAAACACATGAAGAATGAATAGACATAATGGTGTCATGAGCAGGGATAAAGATTGCCTGCTTGGTGAGCTGGTCAACTATGACCAAGATAGTGTCAAACCCAGAGGATGATGGAAGTTTCTTGATGAAGTCCATAGAAATGGAATTCCATGGTTGTTCAGAGATGGGGAGTTGTTTGAGAGATCTATAGGGCTTGTGACATTATGGCTTAGATTGCATACAAGTAACACAGGACTTGCAGAACTGTTGTACATCAGCACGGAGGCTGGGCCAGGAGTATCTGTAACAGACTAATTCCAGTGTTTTATTTTGACCAAAATGTCTGGCAATGATATGATCATGATTATACTGGAGAACACATGTGTGGAGGTTACCAGCAGATAGTATATAAATTCTGTTGTCAAAGAGGAGTAAACTATTCGGGTCTGTAGACCACCAGTCATCTGCAAAAATGTGTTTTGTAGCAATTAGGTCACTAGGGAGAGCCGAAAGGATATCTTGATGAAGGATGTTCAGATCTATGACTGTAGCTGCGCAGAGAGAAGGGAAAAGAAGGACAGTAGCTTGTATAGAGGCTGTAAGTTGTTCTTGAGTGAAGATGTGCTTGAAGTTGTGAGAGTTGATTGTGGTGTAGCCAATATTCCCCTATTTAGGATAGACATTCCATTGTCTAGTAAGAGCATCTAGTTTGGTGCCAAAATGACCAGGGTAGAACCTAATAACAAGGTTGAACTGGAAGAGGTACTTAGACCACCGCACTTGCCTTTAGGTTAATACCTTGGTAGTAGAAAAATACTCAAGGTTTTTATAATCTATAACAACATCAATGGGATAGGCTGGACCTTCCAAATAGTGTTGCCAAATCTTGAAAGCTTCAAAGATGGCAAGTAATTCCTTGTCATGTGTGTCATAGTTCAACTCCACCATAGTAAAAGTGTGAGAGTAAAAGGCAACTGGATGAACTTCATTATCTTTATTAACAATGGAGAGGATTGTAGTAAGAGCATAGTCTAAGGCATCAGTTTCCATGATGAATTGAGCATTGGAAATCCAATGAGTAAGGATAGGAGTGGAGATAAATGTTTTCTTGAGAGAGTTGAAAGCATCTCAACAGAGAGAGTCAAACTTCCAAGGAGTGTCCTTCTAGGTGAGGCATGTCAATGGAATGACAATGCCTAAGTAGTTGAAGATAAACCAGCAGTAAAAGTTTGCAAAACTTAAGAAGAATTGAATATCCTTGACTTTCTTGGGTTCTGGCTAGTCTTGAATAATCTTTACTTTGTTTTCAGACATAGTAAGGCCAGAAAGAGAAAGGATGTATCCCAGATACTCTACTGACTTGGAGTGAAATTTGCATTTCTCTGCTTTGGCATAAAGACCAGCCTTACAGAGATACTTGAGTACTTCTTCCATATATCAGTAATGTTCAGACATGTTATTCAAGTAGATAAGTATATCATCCAGATAGATCATAACACAGACATCCAAAAGATTGGAGAAAATGTCATTCATGAATTGCTGGAAGACCACAGGAGCATTAGTAAGGCCGAAGGGCATTATAGACCATTCAAATGATCCATAACATGTCCTAAAGGCAGTCTTCCATTCATCACCATCAGCAATGTGAACCAAATGGTAAGCATGGCAAAGATCTATCTTTGAGTAGACCTGAGCTTTGTGAGGTGAGTCTAGCAAATCAGAGATGAGCAGGAGTGGATATTATTTTTATCTAAGTTGGGTACAGCTAATACCAGTTCTTTTATAAACCTCTTCTTTAATTTTCTAAATGTCTTCTCTTGCTTATTTGTCTAATCCCTTTTTTTTTTCTTCTTTACCAGGTTATAGTTATGTAATAATCTAGCTACAGTTACAAAAGCTATAATAAACCATCTATAGTAATTAGTAAGTCCCAAAAACTTCTGTATGTTCTTAACCTTCTTAGAAGTTAGCTAATTCAATACTATCTTTATATTTTCCTTCTCTATTTTTATTTCATATGGCCCAATCACTACCTCTAGAAATCTAACCTTTCTAATATTCCACTTGTGTTTTTTTGGTTTTATATATAAATCATTCTCTGCCAATCTCTCTTCACTACTTCTATTACTACTTTATTATGCTCTTTCTCTTTCTTCATATATTATTAATGAAACTTACCACTTCTCTAGTGTTGATCAAGTTCCATAGAATCTTGTTTATTATTGTTTGGAATGCTACAGGTAAGCTGGTTAAATAAAAGAACATCACTGTTGGTTCAAATAAGTCTTTTGGTATTGTAAATACTACTTTCTACTTGTTTCTCTTCTTTATTTGTACATTATTATAATCCTATCATAAATCTAATTTAGTAAATACTTTTTAGTGAATATATTTTCTACAATGTCTGAAATTAAAGATAGATGATAATTGTTTTTAATTGTTTACTTTTGCTGGTTAGTATATATAGATAGATACATTGTACTAAAAACTCCATTGAGTTTTCTTTTTAAATATCTATAGTTCTAAACCATTCTCTTCTTACCATTATCCTTTCCTACAAAAAACACTGGTACTGTTTGAGGTGACTTTGAGGGTCTAATATACCCTTTTCTCAGTTGTTTATATATGAACTTACACATCTCTCTCTTCTCTTCTCTAGACAAGAAATAGATTTTCCTTTTCTTTGGTACAAACTCCATGTTTAACTCTATTGCATAATCTTATATCTTCTTCATCATTTTCAAAGACATAAATTCACTTGTGGAACCTTGGAAATACAAATTTCTTAGCCTTCTCTTCAAATTTCACTATTTCTTATTTCTCATCTCAGATTTCCCATTTTCTAGTATTTTCTTTACCTCTATTATTCTTTTTATTTTTGCTTTATTTCTCTATTCTTTCTTTTATTTCTTTTCCTCTCACTTCTTTTCTTCTTTCTTCTTCACTTCTTCTATTTTTGTCATCTCAGTTTTCTCTATTTTAATCTCCACTACTGTTGTGGCAACCACTTATCACAATGACAAATGATAGCACAAGCAAGTAAATCTCAAAGTGGATATATTGTGGATAGTTCACAAGAGAACTCGACAAGGAGCCTCTTCTTAATTAGAGTCCTATTTATACAAATGTCTCATGGTTCATGCTACTAATAATTAACCCTACCCTTATGTCCATGCTCCTTCCTCATATTTGCCTCAAGGTCACTATGTTGTATACATATGTCCTGATGTTATCTTCTAGATTCTTCCACCACCTTCTAAGCCTATGATATCACATCATGTGACATGTCATGTGCCTCTTCATCTTCCAAAAGAAAAGAAAAAGAAAACAAAATCCCTATAAAGTCAGAAAATAAAAGAAAAGAAAAATTGTTCATGTTCAGAGCATCCCATAACAACTACTTTCTGCATTTTTATGGACATCTTGATATCTTGATATCTCTTGTTCTTCAATCAATCTTAGAATTATGTCATGCAAGTTATAATATGTCTAAAATGACATTTCACTTTTAATCTCCTATCACATTGATCTCCATTCTTTCCCTATCACAGTTATAGATTATATGATCATGTAATATAGAGAAGAATATATAAGGTTGTCATATGTAACCATTACATAAGTTACAATGTGTGATAGAGATGTGACAGGTGTCAAAGTCACAGCCCACATGATTATGTGACATAGAAAAAGACAAAAGATTCTAAAATAGATAACATTATATAGCATAGCAATAATATATTGACCTTAGAGAAAGTACATAGACTTTAGAGTAGGTTAGATGTAGTATATGTATAGACTATAGTCTATAGTATATAAGGTAAACTATCTTGTATCTAGAACTTTATCAAGTTCTTTTATGTTATTCAATATAAAAGTTGTTTTTTGTCTTTACTTAAGAACTTAAGTTATAACAGTCAGAGTGGTAGAATTATTGGAAGTAGTAGTAATAGAACTAGAGAAAATCAAGATAGAAGAAGAGAAGATGAAAGAAGTGTTGGATTGGCTAATTTCTAAAGAGATCAAGAATATACAGAAGTTTTTGAAATTAGCCAATTATTATTAGTGGTTTATTAAAGATTTTATGTTTATAGCTAGACCATTATATAATCCAGTAAAGAAGAATTAGAAGTGGGATTGGATAGAGAAATAGGAGAAGATATTCAGTAAGTTGAAGGAGAAGTTTACAAAAGAACTAGTATTAGCAGCACTAGACTTAGATTAAAAAAATAAGAACAAAAGTTGACATGTTAGATTATACAATAGGAGAAGTATTAATAAAGTGTGAAGATAGATAATAGAGGTTAGTAGCTTATTTGTCAAAATCTCTCAATAAAATAAAAATAAATTATATAATCTATAACAAAGAAATGCTAGCTGTAATTAGAAAACTAGAAAATTGGAAACATTTACTAGAGAACACAAAATTCAAGTTTAAGGTTTAGACAGACCATAAGACTTTAGAATACTTTAAGAAAGTATAGAAACTGAATTATAGATAAGTAAGATAGGCTTTATACTTGTCAAAATTTGATTTTACCTTGAAACATGTTTTAGGAACAAAGATAGGAAAGACAAGTAAACTAAGTAAGAGACCAGATTAGAAAGTAAGAGTAGAAAATGGTAATAAAATAAAAAATCAATAAAGAAGGGGTAGATTTATAGTTTAGCAGAAGTAGAAATAGAAGAACCTGAAGTAGATATAATAGAAAAAATAAAAATAACTAGAGAAAAGAATGAAGAAGTAGTTAATATAGTAAAGAAGATAAAGAAAACAAAAGTAAAGTGTTGAGAGGTAATAAGTGACAAATTGAGAGAGAGTTGGTATTAAGGAAAGGAAAAGTGTATGTACTGAAGGATAAGGAATTAAGAGTAGAAACTATCCAATTATACCATGATGTACTAGTAGTAGAATACAGAGAAAGATAAAAGATGATAGGGTTAGTAATAAGAAATTACTAGTAGTCAGAAGTAATGAAAGATATGTGAATAGATGTAACTTGTATTAGAGAATAAAGAATAGAATGGAAGCACCAGTGGGAAAGTTGATAGCAAATAAGGTGTTACAACTCAAAGATCTTAGAGTAGGTCAATAAGAAGAACCTTATATTAGGTTAATATAAGAGAACTCAATAGAGAACTCTGTACAAGATATTCTACCTTATATACTAAATCTACATAGTCTGTGCTAGTTACTTCTAACCTACCCTAAACAGCTATGTGTTAGCCTTAAGGTCAACATATGTTACACATACTGTATGACATTATCTTTTCCAGAATCTTCTATGTTCTTCTATGTGACTTGTGACTTGTCACTGTCACTGTCACCATGTTTGATGTAACTGATGTATGACCAAGTGATGTTGTTACTAACCCTAACCCTAAGTTCTAAAAATAGAAAAATTAAAAATAAATTGAAAATAAAATAAAAAATGAGAAATAAAATAAAAAGAAGCTAAGTCCACTTTCTGCAATCTTAACATAAGGTACTAGAGAGACCATGGACAACTTAATAGTAGAATTTATTACTAAGTTACTATTAGTAGTAAGAAAGAATATAATTTTGGTAGTTTATAATATGTTGTCAAATATAGCTTATTTTGTAACAACTACAGAGAGAGTATCAGCAGAGGGACTAATAAGGTTGCTCAGAGATAATATATAGAAGTTGTATAAGCTGTTAGAGAGTGTGATATCAGATAAAAAACCTTAGTTTGCAATGGAATTGACCAAGGAACTAAATAAAATGTTGGGAATTGAGACAAAGTTGTTGACATTCTTTCATCCACAAATAGATAGACAAACTGAATGAATAAATCAGGAGCTGGAACAATATCTTTGATTCTTTGTAGACTATAAACAAAATAATTGGCTAGAATGACTAGCAATGGCTGAATTTATAGTTAACAATAAAACATATTTAGCAACAAAGATATTGTCATTTATGGCAAATTATGGTAAAAAGTTGAGAATAGGAGTGAATATTAGAAGAAAATAAAAAGTAGAAAAAGTGACAGAGTTTGTAGAAAAGATGAAGAAAGTTTAGGAGAAAGTAGAGATAGCATTAAAAAAAGCATAGAAAGAAGTAAAGTAATAAGCAAATAAGAGAAGGAAAGAAGTTGAAGAATAAAAGAAGGAGAATAGGATAATGCTGAGTATAAAAGATTTAGTATTCAAAGAAATACCAGTAAAGAAATTAGTAGATCAATATGTTAGTTTATATATTATTAATAAGGTAATATCTACCAATATGGCCAAATTACAACTACCAACTTTGATGAGAACTCATCCAGTTGCAAATGTTAGTTGAGTAGTGAGATATAGGGAGCAAGTAGAAGAATAAAAATTGGAGAAAGTAAAATTGATAGAAGTAGAAGAGTGGAAAGTAGACAAAATATTAAATAAAGGAAAAATAAGAGAAGTAATGAAATTCTTGGTATAATGGAGGGGGTTTATAGCAGAGCATGATATATAAGAGAGAGATATAAACTTAGAGAATGTAAAAGAAGCAGTAATAGAGTTTGGGAGAAGGCTAAGCATAGAAGTTAGAAGACAAAAAAACTAGATATGGCAAAAGAATAAGATTTCAAGAGAGAGGAGTCACTAGGGAAGTATATGGTAAAGATGTTGTACAAATTGGATAATAGGAAGTTCTAAAAGGAATATTTAAGGAATCTAGAAAGAAACTGGTGAAAATAGAAGTTGGTTTCTCTAGAGAAGAAACCAAGAGGTAATATCAGGGTTAAAGACAATAAACTTGATTTATTTTATTTTTATTTCAGTATCATAGCATCATGTCACATGTGACAGTCACAACTATCACAGTCACACAATCATATGTCATATAGAAGAATATAAAAGATTTTAAAAAGATAATATTATATAGTATATTAACAGCATATTAATCTTATGTAATATATATATAGTCTTTAGGATAGACTAGTAATAGTCTTACACAGACCAACTAGCTAGCATATATAAAGTAAACACTCTATATTAAAAACTTTATCAAGTTTCCTTATGTTAATCTAATATAAGATTTTTTTTGTTAATTCAATACTTTAAGTCTTAAGTTGTAATAATAATGTTATCTCTCTAGTCTTTACTTCTCATCTTCATACTTCATTGACAATACTCCACTTATAGCAAAGTTCAATGTATCTGCTTCTATTTTTATCTTCTTATTCAAGTCTGGCATTACTAAGACTAGTTCTGTTATGATCAATGCTTCCTGGAGAATGCATGGACAAGAGTAAAGGGTATGACAATATGATTAGCTGTGCCACATGTAGTCTCAGTCAGTGCCTCATGCAGTAGGTGTTGTTACCTTGCTTTATCCTTGTGATCTCTTCATGTCTTAATCCTCATGTATATCTCATTACTTAACTATGGACTTACATAAATAGTGTAGATACATTTCTGTATCCTTATGCTTTACCAATTGCATAAATCCCTTACTTCTTTGCCTAAGATTGCAACCTGAGCTTTAGCTAAGGTTGTAACAAGTTCCATCATAAATCTCTCTTCTAACTTCTCAAATACCTTCTGCTATCTTTCTTCCCAATTCTACTTTACATCTTTTCTTATCATCTCATGAAGAGGTTTTATCATCTTTGCAAAGTTCTTGACAAGCCATCTATAATAGTTTGCTAACTTCAAAAACTTCTGCATATTCTTCACTTTTCTTGATACTAGTCAATCAATTATTTCTTAAATAAGGGAGAGATGGCATAGTGGAAGAGCTCCCTGTCTATGTATATCATGCCTACCTCAAACCTACTTGAGGTTATGAGTTTAATTCCTTAGTAGTCCTTTGTGTTGGGTAACTGCATAAAAAAGGTTAGGGTATTAATACTCCATACATAATTCCTCCTGTAGGCATGAACTGCCATCATGCCCTGTGTAATAAATTGTTGACTTAAAAAAAAAATCATTTCTTAAACTTTCTCCTTCTCCATTTTTACTCTATCTAGTCCTATTATAACCTGTCACATTTCAATCCAGCTACATTCATTCCAATTCATGGATAATGCCTTCTTTTCCATTTATACCCACTATCTTCTTTTGGTATGAATTACAACCTCTATTTTATCTCTGATATCCTCACTGGATCCACAATAACTTTATAGATCTCCATCCCAGATATCTGAGAATTATTTAAGACTAGGATAACTTGCTTAACAGTCTCCATTCCTAAATAACTATTCTAAGTAGCATACTTAGTATATATGTCAGTAGTTATACTGTAAAGTCTTATTTTGAAAATCAGCTAAAACTATTACCATCTTCTAGTGTTAGTAAAAATATATCTCCCATATTTTAGTGGACTTGTCTGCCCAGACATCCTAAGTTATCTCTTTCAAAATATATGACTTGTATGATTAGTAGAGGTATAGTACATAAGCTAAATCTAAAGGTTATTCTAATACCTACATTCTATATATCTAGATAATGTAAGTTGATAATTGACTTCTAAGAGCTCACTATTTGATCTCAGATAACAAGATATAAACCATGTCTAACACAACTCCTAAAAACCTAATCTTTCTGATCTTCTACACATATTTTTCTGATTTACAAATAAATCATTTTCTGCTATTCTTCTTAATACTTTCTCTACAATATCATTGTGTCTATTCTCTATCTCTATTTCTACCATCACATCATTGATAAACATTATCACATCTCCTGTCTCTATCAAATCTCCTAGCAAGTTATTCATTATAGCCCAAAATTGCTAGTAAATTTATAAGTCTAAAGAATATTACTGTTGGCTTATAAACATCCTCTTACATTGAGAATGCTGCCTTCTACTTATCCTCTTCCTTGATTCTCTCATTATGATACTTCTACCTCATGTCTATCTTTATAAATATCTTTTTTTCTCCTATATTATTTATTAAATCTAAGATCAGTGGCAATAAATACCAGTGATGTCTATGATAACTTCAATAATTGAATATATATATATTTTTAACTAATTCTTCAAGAAGTCTTGTAGATATATCTTTCCCTCTTTTTGGAGCAAATTTATTTCTAAGATCTATAGCATGATATCATAGTATTATTATTTAAAACTTAGTAATTAGTCAAGAAAAAAAACTTATATAGAGTTTACATAAGAAAACTCAATAGAATTCCTAGTACAAAGTTGTCTATCTTATATATACTAGGTTGATAGTCTATACTACACTAAATCAAACCTACTCTAAAAACCATGTATTATTCATAAGGTCAACATATAGAAAATATATTGTCAGAAATAAAAATGGTGAACTCTAATTCTTTTTCTTTTTCATTTCTATTTTTCTTTTACTTTTACTTTTTATTATGCTAGAACTGAGAATAAGGGTTTAGCATGACATAACATGTCACATGATGAGGTCACAGTCACAATCACATAATCATGTGCCACAGAAGATTCTAGAAAAACAATATTATATAATATATGTTAATCTCATAGTATATATATATTTATTTAGGGTAGACTAGGATAGTGTGGCATGAACTATGAGTAAAGACATATATAAGGTAAACACACTGTGCTTAGGAGCTCCATTGAGTTTTCTTGTATAAACCCTATACAAGATTTCTTTTTTTAACTAGCTCTAAAGTCTTAAGTTCATAACATATATTGTATAATATTATTATTCTAGAACTTTTAATGTCTTTCTTCCATGTCACAGTCACATGTGACATCAAACTAAACTCTAATCCCAAGTTCCAATTAATAAAATAAATAAAAATAAAAATAAATAAAGTCTACTATCTTTAATATATAGCTTTTTTATTGGTATTCTCTCTGACTTTTTCTTCTTAAACATCTTCAAATACTTATGGAATCTTCTAGAAACTATTTTTTCTATTGTTCTGATTTCTATTAAGTCTTTTCTTCTTTACTGTTCTTACTTTTCTTCTATTATCAGTGTTTTAAATTTTTTTTCTTTTCTTTATTCCTTTTATTTCTACTTCTGCTTTATTTGCTTTATCTTCCACTACTTTTCACACTCATCTGGACATTTTATCATTTTCATTTCTCCAATCTTCTAGTTAATCTCAGAGTTATAGCATGCTAGCTATAATATTTCTAATATCACACTCTATATCAAACCTTTTATCACATCAATTTTTATTCTTTCTTTGTGTATTTTATAAAACAACTCCACTTTGACCATATATTCTGTTAGTCCTTTAAGATTAAAGGTATCATCTATATTTCTTATATATACTAGTCTTTTCAACTTCTTAAACTTATTCTTTTTCACATATTCCAAACTTATAACCAATTCTATCACTCTACTGTTCAATAACAACTCCATCATAGTTTTATCTTCTTCATCTTCCTGTTTCAACCCTATATTTACAGTCACTTTCCTTAATAACTTTTTTTCTTCTCTTTTCCTTTATTAGAAACTCTTGTCTTCATTATTATACTTGTTAGAATTTTGAATTTATTACTTGAGGACCAATGTTCTGGTTCCCAACTTTTGTTTTTCTATTCTCTTTAATATCTCTCTTATTTCTATATTTATAGATAATATGCTCAAAACCTTTGTAAACAAAATATTTTCTTTTCTACATTATTATTTCTCTATTTCTTTTGCTTATTCTCTTCCACTCCTTCTGTTATCTCTACTCTCTCTCCACTTTCTTCTCTTTATCATTACAATATTCTCTTCCTACTCATATTGCCTTCTTCATCATTATTCCTTCCTTTCCCAAATTTTTCTTACATTTATTTTATGATTTTTACATTTTTCAATACCTGCTATATTAATTCCATATTAGAGATGATTCACATTTACTGGAAATATCTGCAAATATAGCATGGAAGACAAAACAGATAACAACTTAGTAAATGTAAAGGCAGAAGTGACTTAAAAATTATGCTATTTGGATAAAACAACCTTGGCTTCAATGAAAAGATATTACACCTAGTATTATGGCAACCACTAGACCAATGTCCAATAGCAGTACTAGTAAATCTCAAGGTAGATATCTAGTGGGGAACACAAGTTGTGTTATAGGACGCTTGAATACTAACAATTTTTATTTTTCTTTTCTTTTATTTTTCTGATTTTATATTGATTTTCTTTTTCTTTTTCTTTTTCTCTTCTTTTGGACAATAAAGAGGCATGTGACACTGCAGTCACATGACAAGTCACATGGTGTGATATCATAGGTCTAGAATATGGTGGAAAGATTTGGAAGATAATGTCAGAACACATGGATACAATATAGTAGCCTTAAGTAGAAAATGAGACAGATATGAGATTATAGTATGGACCATATGAACTTTGTATAAATAGGACTCTAATTTAGCAGAGGCTCCTTGTCGAGTTTTCTTGTGCTTTTCCCCACTTGATTGCTTAACTAAGAGCTTTACTACTTGTGTTATCATTGGACCTTGGATCTAGTAGTTGTCACAACAAGTTGTGTAATTCATAAGAAAACTCAATAGAGAACTACAACAGTATTCTACCAACTATTTATATAAAGTATCCATGGTCTGTGCTATGACTGTGCATTCTGCCCTAATATCCATATCCTGTCCTCATATCCATTACTAATCTATCTCATATTCTATTACTCATCTACCATGTGTCTACCTCAAGACTAGTATGCCGTGAACATGTGCCCTGACATCATACCCTAAACCTTATTTCTTAATCTTCATTATCCATGCATGCATCATGTGTACACCATGAGAGAACCATGTTGTTAACATGTTTCTTAACATCATTCTATTTCTAGACTCTTCTCAATCCTTTTAGACCCTAGATTCTCCCAGACCACTCTAGACCACTCTAGGCCTTATGATGTAATGTCATGTGACTTCCCAGTTACGTGCCTTCTCTCTCTCATTATAGACTAATAATATAACTACTTATCTATATCTTATTTCTATTCTTACCAAAGTCTGTCTACACTTTATCATTTTATAACACCTAGCTTAACTTTGTTATATGGTCATATTTTGGAAGAGAAGGGTTTGGATGTAAACTTAGGACAAGTGTGGTACAAATCCAACTTGATTATTAGACTAAAGAACTATATATGGTGGCTATTGTTTTTAAATACTAGAAAGTGTTTTTTCTAATACTATTACTGCATATACTCTGGGTTGATAGGTACTATAGATATTGCTATTTGAAACTCCATATAATTGATATAGAATAGAGAAGCTTTTGTTCTCAGATTGATAGATAATTTAAATAGAGCATAATCTATATTAAGTGAAAGTAAAGAGATATAAATGTTGGATGCAGTTGGATAGTATATAATATTCTAATACTTTGTTCTTCTCTCATAATTTCTCTTATAATCTTGCTATTCCTTGTTTCTCATATATTTCTGTTGTTATACTGTTTAACAACTTAACAATATTCTAATAACTAGCCAGTATTTTTCTTATCTAATTTTATACTATCTACCAAATACCTATCTATTGCCTTACTAAGTATTGCCCTAAAAAATACTAACTATTATCTCTAAGAAGGGAATTTCTACTCTAAATATTTTCTTATTAGATAATATTATTTCTTTGTATGAAAAAATCACAATAAATTTTCAGTACAAGACTACTACTCAAAAAGAACAAGTATATTATACAGTACTGCTCACTTATATAATGAGTATATCTGAATATTAGCCTGAGTCTGGTCAACACTATCTACAACAGTCTTTTAATAACTACTATCTACTTCTTAAACCTAAAGGCTAGCTATTACAAACTTTATTCAATTTGTATGTCAAGATCGTAAGAAGGGGACTTGGTTTTACTCTCATTTTCTTTCCATTTCTTTCCATTTCTATTTTCTTTTCAATTTATTTTTCTCTTTTCCATTTTTAGCACTTAGGGTTGAGAACAACACAGATCATATGGTACATAGAAGGCTTTAGAAGAGTGATGTCAGACTATGTACCAACCTCATGGCTAACACATGATTATTTAGGGTAGGTTAGAAATAGCTAGCATGGACCATGGGGACTTAGTATATAAAGGTAGACTATTCTGTACAGAGTGTTACAACTCAGAAATCTTAGTGTTGACTTAGAAGAAGAACCTTGTATAGGATTTACACAAGAGAACTCAATGGAGAACTCTTTATAGGATCTATCTCTACTTAAATATATTGTAACATTGGTCCATGCTACGACTATGTTTCTTCTGCCCTAAGATCCATGCTTCTACCTCATGTCCTATTACTCATCTACCATAAGGCCACCATATACCCTGACGTCATACTCCTTTAATCTCCATTGTACATGTGTGCACCATGTGTACACCATGAGGAACTGTTGTCCCTTGATGTTACTTCTAACCTTACTTCTTCTCTAGACTCTTTCCGGTCCTTCTAGACCCTAAGTTCTTCCAGACCACTCTAGACCACTCCAGGCCTATGACATAATGTCATGTGACTGGGAAGTCACATGCCCATATCTCTCTAGCTGTAGACTAATAATTATTACCTAAGGTCCTAACCCTAACCCTAGAAGTCTGTTCATACTTTTGTATTATAATACAGAGTTCTCTATTGAGTTTTCTTATGTTATCCAATATAAGATTACCTCATAATCCAACTCTAAGGGTTTTGAGTTATAATATTGTATCTTTACAACTAATATATCAATGATTATAAACCAAGTTATACTGGAAAGCCCCAAATGAGGGCTATTTGTATATATGCAAGATTTATAATAGTGATAGCAGATCACTGAAATATCAAACTATCAGTAACTATAAGTTTTATTAGCTATTATCTCAGAAACAACTGAACAGATTCCTACAATCAAAGTTGTGTATGGAAAGTGCTTATCAAATAGTTTCTAATAATATATTATATATCATATAGAAATCAGTATTTATAGAAATACAAGTATATCAATATAGTGATATAATTAGTTATCTAAAATTAGCCTGACATCTGCTATGACAGATAATAGCCCCACCAGGTATTGTTATGGACTAAGGCTTTAAGAGTGGGCAATAGAACGACTCTTGTATTAGAGAAATACAAGAGAACTCAATAAGGATCCCTTTACAAAGTAGTCTACCTTATATACTACTATCCATGGTCTATGCTCACTACTGTGCACCCTACCCTAAATGACCATGTGTAAAACATGAGGTCAACATGTGGTGTCCATATTGTATGATATCACTTTAGTCTAGAACCTTCTACTTCATTCTTCCTAGTCTTGTGATCAGTCTTGTGACTATACCATCAAGTTGTGACTGATGTGACAGCTTGACTGATCAACCCTAACCCTAGTTGTTCTAAAAATAGAAAAAATAAAATAAAAGTAAAATAAAATAAAAAAATGAAGTTCACTATCAATGATCTTGATAGGTATGAGTTTTGATGATGTGATAGAAACAGCTTATGCATAAACTATTAATATTTTGTATAAATACTTCTATGTTTGAGGATTAAACTTCAAACTTAATAATATTAATTTTTATTAATCATGTCTTATCATTATTGACATCTATATTGATCTTTATCATTATTATTATTGAACTTTTAAATCACTCCTAAACCTCTAAGAGTACATCCAAGATTCAGATATCACAAATAAGTGAGTAGTTTATTTTGTAATACTAGCTATATAATTTGTAGTAATTAACCATACTGGTTATATACTAAGGATAATAGTAGAGTGATAGTAATGAGACTATGTGATGCAGTATCTCTGAGAGTAGTTAAGTTATACTATTATAGCAACTACTAACTTAAATAGTTGATGGATTACTAAGTAATCTTAAAAAATAAGAGTTTTATAGAAATCATAAGAGAACTTGACAAGAAGTCCCTGATATATTTCTACTCTATATATACTAATGGTACATAGTCCATGCTATCAATAAATAACCCCACCATAAAACATATATTGTTACAAACTCAAGATCTTAGAGTGAATTAAGAATAAAAACTTTATATTAGGTTAATACAAGAAAACTCAATAGAGAACTCTATACAAGATAGTCTATTTTATATACTAATTTACTCATGGTCTGTGCTCTACTACTTTAGCCTATCCTAAATGACCATGTGTAAGCCTTAAAACCAATATGTATTATATATATTGTTATAATGTTATTGTTCTAAAATCTTCTATCTTTTTCTATTGTATCATGTAAGCATGTAATAATGTGACCATGATAGTGTTGTAGTGTGACAGTTTGTGACAGTGACTTGTGACATCATGCTAACCCCTAACCCTAAGTTCAAAACTAGAAAATAAATCAAAAATAAAATGAAGTCTACTTTTTGCAACTCTGATATATGTGTTATTTATAAGTCTACTATATACATAATATACTATAGACATATATTCTGACATTATCATTCTAATTACTTCTACTATATTCTAGATCTATAATATCACATAATATAACTGTAGTTATATACTTCTTTATTGACTAAGAAAAAAACAAAAAATAAAATCAAAATGAAATATAAGGATTCAAGTGCATTATGATACTAACCACATAACTCTATCATTCTATATTTAGGTTACTAAATATTCCACCTGATATTCTACCAGAATAGACTCCTAAGTATTTAAGATAGCTATTACTTCTAGAGAACTCTATTTTATTTTCTTAGGATTCTCTAGAGGTAAGTTATATACTTGGTAGTCATGAACAATATTACTCAGGATACTCTAGAAATCAAAAACTCTGTAAAACTTAATGGACTTTGACTAGTTGTCTTAATAGTAGAATAGAATTTTCTTTCTGGAATCTCAACATATCAATTAGTCTAGCAATCTAAGATTGCTTACTCTTATATCTTAATATCTCTTATCCTTTCTCACTACTCAGTTAATATTGGCCCTCAATGATTACTCTATAGCCTCTATCAACACTAATGAAGCCTTAGTGTTATGAACTAGAACCCTTAGAGTGGAGTAATAGGATAACTCTTGTATTGAGTAACACAAGAGAACTCAATAGAAAACTCTGTACAAGATAGTCTACCTTATATATGAATACCTAATGGTTTGTGTGAGCTAATCCCAGCCTATCCTAAATGACCATGTGTATACCTTAAGGTCAACATGTGTTTCACACATTATATGATGTCATCCTTCCAGAACCTTCTACGTCTTTCCCTGTGTCACATGATCATCACCATCACTGTGTCACCTGATGTGACCAGAATGTGATTGAGTGATTCCATCCCAAACCCTAACCCCAAGTTCTAAAAATAGAAAATAGGAAAAGAAAATGAAAAGAAAATGAAAATGGAAAATGAAAATGAGAAATTTAAGTTCATTGTTCAAGATTTTGATACTTAGAGCTTCTTCAGTATCATCTAAGAAAAGTAGCTGAGCACTAGTAAGTCTTAGAGCTTAACACTAATAACATTTTCATCAGTCTTATAAGCTAACTCTGAGACCTATGTATATTAATATCCAATCCTACAACAAGATACCATTTCTTAACTAATACTCCTATATAAGAGAAATTATTCTTCTATCTTTAACACTAATATCAAAGCCTATAGTACTTGTTTTCTTAATTCTACCACCTCCTGCTGCTGACCTCTGAGTTTGACCTTCTATTCATTATCAATGATAATCTCTCCTTTCTTTCCAGACTGATATTTTAGATGTTTTTATCAGAAAAATTCCTGGTCATGCTGTTTTAATTATTCCTTCTCAAGTAAGCTAATCTAGGAGATTAGAATATATTTCTTAGCTATACAGAATGTTTATCATCTCCAGAAACCTTACTCTGTTCTCTTAGGTTCCTCTGGAGGTAAGTAGTGTATTTACAAGTACTATGTCAATGAAACTTGTGTTTTTCTGGAGGCTGTAAAAGTTTACAAAACCTTGCAGATTCTGCTAGTCTCTCTGATATTCTATACCTAGTAATATTCCTCACTGTTTCTGATCTAATTTTTCACTCTTACAAAATTTCTATAGTAATTAATAATTAGAAAGAGCCTTTCTTAGTTCCTGCTCTCTTTATATCTAGCTGTCTACAAACTAATTTACATATGACTAAGATAAAATCCTGTATGCTTTGTCTTTCTTCAAGAGTAGTTACACTTTCAAATAGTCTGAGAACATTCTTTTACCAAGAGTTCAGAATTATCAGAATTAATAACAGTAGACTTTATTTACTATCTTTTTTCATTTGATCTCTAAGAATAATAACCCATTAGATATACATGTTTGTTCACTCTGCACTAACTTTATGATCTTTACTAAATGTTTCAAGTAAGGTTCATAGTATTATAGTAAGAAGAAAAAAAGCAAGCAGAGTTTCAGTTAAAAACTCAAGAGAAGAGAGATCTATAAGGTTGATAATAGGCTTTAGCAGTATTTTAGACTCAAATTTTGGTGAGGTAACAGATTACTGTTATATAACGAGAGTATGAACAGACTTTGGCTAGGGTTAGGGTTAGCCAGACATAGATAGATAGTATTATTATTAGTCTACAATGGAGGAAGAGTATGTGACCTGGAAGTCATGTGACTAAAGCTAGAATAGTCTAGAGTGGTCTGGAAGAACTTCAAGTTTAGAAGAATCGAGAGAAGTTTAGATAGTAGTTAGGGTTAGGAGTGATGTCAAGAGACAATGGTTTCTCATGGTGTACACATGGTGTATGCATGTACAACAGAGATTAACAGTATGACATCAGAGCACATGTATATGGCATGATGGCCTTAGTAATAGAACATGAGATAGAGATACGGACATAAGGGCTAGTAGATATTGTTGTAGCACAGACCACATTGTATTTATATAAATAAAGGAGCAATGCAGTGAGGGCTCCTTGTTCAGTTTTCTTGTAATCCCCACTATAAGATAGTCAACTGTAAGCTTTACTGAAGTAAGTGGATCATGAGTGCTGTTCTGGCAAGTAGTTGCTACAATAATTAATTACCTTATATCTACCACCCTTTCTAGATTGCTATAACTCAAAACAAGGGGCACTGGTCAAAAATTGATGCTCTGGAAGTTTGCTGAACAAATGAACTATAAGACTATGGGGTTAATATGATAAAACTCATTCACTCAATCAGATGTAAAAATGTCCACAATGTTCTTCTATGAATTTGCCTCCAGGCTAAAACTTTTCTACTTGATCAAGTATTGGTATCTCATATAATGCTACTAGCTATTCAAAATATTCTCCACCTCCTACTCTTCTTCTTTATTAATAATAACTAGGCCTAAAAGAGTACTAGAGTGTCTTTTAGAGATGAAGTTCACAGAGATAGCAATAAGCTTGACTACTAGGAGTACTAGATGTAGTCTTTACAAAATGGAAGGGGAGCTTGAGACTACAATATAGATCCTACTTGTCTTTCTACTACATAAGATTCAAGGTAATAATGAGACAACTTAGTAGAAGAGTATATTGTGTAAATGTTAGTAAAGTCTAGGAATATCTTGTTACTAGAGCAGAATACTAGGATAGAAGTATATCTCTAATCATAGTACTTGGCCATGTCTTTCTAAGACTTACAAATAGCAGACCTTACTTCTTCTAATATAGACTTTATACAACTAGTGAACTTTGAGATAATCTCTAATATTGATCTTCTTTGGTAAGACTCAAATCCTATTTGTAACAGTTATCTAGTGTTAAGAAGGAATAGTTGTTGTTGTAGGGAAGAGTACATATGGTTGTTGTGCTAAAACTCTACCAGTAGAAGAAGATCTTGCCAGTTGCTTTGTCATTCATTGATGAATATATAGAAATATTACTTGAGCTCTTAGTTTACTCACTTTGTTTGTCTATCTGTTTAAAGGTGCCAGATTATAAATAATATGATTTCAACTCTGAGCAGATGGTTGAGCTTTTTGGTAGAGAGCATGACAAACTACAGTTCTTGGTCTGAGACTACTCAAGTAGGAAGACTATGATGTTTCCAAACATGGTGTAGAAAGAACCTTGTAGTGCTCTCTGTAGTATAAATGAAGATGAAGTGAGTTTTTTTGGAAACCAAGTCCACCACTATCATTACTACACCAAACTCTACAGACTTAGGGAGTTCCACAATAGAGTTGACACTAATGGTTTCTTATCTTATATTAAATTCAGGCAGTGAGTGGAATTCTCCAAGAGATGAGTAATTAATAGACTTAGTCCACAAGTATAAATTGTAAGTACCAACATACTTGTTGTGGTAACTACTAGTCATAAAATTAATAGAGGCATAAGTAATAAATCTCAAGGGTGGATATTGTTGTAAAGATCACAAGAAAACTTAACAAGGAGTTTCTGCTGAATTGCTACCCTATTTATATAAATTATAGATAGTCCATACTACTAATAATTAACCCTATTCTAAAGTCCATGTATCATCCATAAGTGCACTATGTATACATTATAAGATAGATATGTTATTAATATACTCCTTGATATCATTCTTTTAGTCCACTCTCATTCAGTCTAGGCCTATAACCTCACATCATGTGATATGTCATGTGACCCCAGTCATATGCCTTTTCATCATCAAAGAAAATAAATATTAAATCAAGAAACATAGATAAAAGAAAAAGAAAAATATTAGTGTCCAAGCACACTATAACAATACTAGCCAATGTACTTAAATATTTATGGCCATCAGTAGCTTTGTAAAACTAGCTCTAAAGTCTTTTAGTGCTTGGCATGTGCAGTAATCTTTGTATCATAATAATGAAACACAATATGATATTACAAGTCCAAGATATTAAAAACATAGACCTTTTTCTTAAAAAAGCAATTTATTTATCTCTGACTATTTGAATGACTGTATTAATCTGAAGGCTGATTAATAGAGTTTTCTAGCTATATAAGCAACTGGTTTTTCTTGCTAACCTACCTTGTTACCCCAGCAGATGTTTGTAAGAAGGCTATATTCCTCTCTTTCAAATGCCAGTCCTTCTATTATATATATTACTAGATACTCTGGCTTGATCAAGACTATATTCTCATTATCATACAAGTCATCACCATGGTCTAGCTTTCAAGATAGTACATCTTATTTTCTTATAGACTTATCTAGGTGGTGATATAGAACAAAATCAAGTCTTGCTAGGTACAATAACTACTATAATTATCTGTAGTTGAGTTTCTTGGCTATTATAAAGTACTCTATGTTTTATGGCCTTTTTAGATCTTCATGAAAATTTGTATACCTTTTAGAAAGTATTACTACTCTTTAGAAGCCTAGATGATTGCTAAAATTTCCTTATTGTAGATTTCATTTTGGGAGAAGACTGTTCTAGTAGTATAATCAGAGCTATTTATCTCAATATAGAAGAGAATAATAGTGTCTGGGAAGACTAGAATAGGTATAAAAGTAATAACTGTCTTCAGAGTATCAAACACCACTTGTTAGTCTAAGATCCATCTAAGTGCTATTATTACTAGTGAGATTGAAGAAAAGCTATTCAATAGAAAAAAACTATGAATAAATTGCCAGGAGAAATTGGTGAAGCCAAAAAAAGCTTGTAGTTTAGTATGATTCTACAAAATAAGTCAATCTTGCACTTTAGCTATCTTGATGGAGTCTATCTCAACTTGATCTTCCAAAATCACCAGATCTAGGTACTTAATCCACTGTTGGCCAAACTCATCCTTCTTAGGACATGAGAACAGTTTATGCTTAGCTAAGACCTCCATAAATTTGCAGATAGCTCTATAATACTCTTCTAATATCTAGGTAAAGATCAGGATATTATTCAGATATACTATTATGATGTCTTTTTCTATAAAGTTCCAAAAGATATCATTTATCATGGTCTGGAACATGGTGGAACTGTTTGTCATACTAAAGAACATTACCAAAGGTTTAAAAAGTCTGTAGTTTATATAGAAGATTACTTTCTACTTGTTTCTAGGCTTGATACAGATGTTATTGAATCTTCAGCAGATATCTAGCTTAGTAAGATAGCAGATTCTTTGGAGGAGTTTGGTGACCAGTTGAGAAATTACAGAGAGCAAGTACTTGTTCTTGATAATCATTATACTGAAGGTTCTATAATCTTGTATCAATCTGAGAAAACCATTCTTTTTCTTGATAAAGAAGACTAGCATAACTATGGAGAACTTGAAGAGTCTTATCTTTTTCATATAGAGATTTTTGACAATAAACATATCTGGCTCTAATTTCTCTATAGAGAATAAAAGATATATTTTGGATATTTTGGACTCAGCTCCAAAAACTAATTGAATAGTATGATTCCACTTGTGGTAGTCTAGAAGGTTATCAAAGTTTTCATTGGCATACACTGATTCAAACTGTTAGACATGTGCAAGAATAGCAGAGACTTTATTCTTAATCTGGTTCTAGTAGAAGACCTCTGAAAAACAATCACCTAACTTTTTCTAGTACTTAGTAGAGGTCTGTAGAGTTTGAGATAAGTCTTCCTAGTTATCTATCAAGATAGGAAATAGACTAAACCTATGTATATTAAGGGTATGTTTCTAGTATTTCAATGAAGCATACAAGATATTGTATTATAACCACTTCTTTTTTTTGTTAGTTCACCTCAGAGTTGTGATTCTTGAGCCATATGAAACTAAGAATAAGATCTTGCTTATCTAGGCTTGAGACTGCAAACAAAGCCCACTTGGAATATGACTGGTGATACAGAACTATATTCACCACCTTGCATATTTGACTATTCTTATTAAGAATACTATCAATATTGTAGACTAGTACAAATTTCAAGAGTTTGCAGATGTTTATGTGGTGTTTTTCCACAAAGCTTCTATTAATAAAGTCATTTGTGGCTCCAGAGTCTATCAGTACCCATACAGAGAACATTTCAGAGGTGTTATTGGTTTTGAGAGCAACAGAAAGATACAAGAAGATTTTACAGGTATTAAGAGTATTGATTGTTAGGTATAGAAGTAATTTCTTTTCTTTGATCACTTTCTCCTAATTATTGATCTACTTCTCCTAGCTACTTATCAATAACCTCTTATTGTTTTACAATGTTTAATATTACTACATCAAGATTTCTGACTATCTAACTCTATTATTTTATAGTTATATTACTAAATGTTCCATCTAATATTCTGCTTGATTAGAATGGACTTCTGAATATTTAAAATAGCTGTTATCTCTGGAAAACTTCATATTCTCTTAGGATTCTCTAGAGATAAGTTATGTACTTGGTAGTTGTAAACAATATTACTTAGAATTCTCTGGAGATTGTAAACTCTGAAAAACTGTGCAGACTTCATGTTACAATTCAAAGACCTTAGAGTTGGTCAATAAAAAGAACCTTATATTAGATTAACATAAGAAAACTCAATAGAGAACTCTGTACAGAACTATCTACCTTATATATGCTAGATTACTTGTTCATGCTGCATTATCATTAGTCTACTCTAAAGGACTATGTGTCTTTCTTAAGGTTAACATATGCAAAACATATTGTAATGACATTATTCTTTTCAGAACCTTCTACCATGTTTTATTATGACACATGATCATATAACTGTGTTACAGTAATATGTGATATTACACTAACCCTAACCCTAGATCCAAAACAGAAAATAAAATAAAAATAAAATAAACCAAGTCCAATATTTGTAATTCTGACACTTCAACCAGTTGCTCTGAAAAATACTTCTTTCTATTAATCAGTATTTAAAGACTAGTAAATATATTGTAATCTTGAATCTGATAATCAAATATTGTTAATACTAAACTCTAGAGTTATAGCAATATACTTATCTTGTGAGAACTTACCCTTCTAAACTCTACTTCACTTCTCTAAAGTTATGACTGTGTAGCAAATATATAGCTTAGCATATAAGCTGGAGAAAAGATTATTCATAAAGTCTGTAACTTTTTGCTTTTTATACAAGTTTCCAAACTTAGTAAAACTCTACACAACCTATGGACTTTTTTCTCAAGTGTAAACTATATCTGATACCTAACTATAGAATAATTGTATCAGGTAGTCAAAAACCTTGATGTAAAAATCTAAAACATTACAGACTATTAAATGCTGATTGGACAGTAGTAAAAGAAAGAAGGTTATTGTCATATATCAGATTCATTTGTTCAGAAGATATGTCTCCATGGTAATGCTGTTCCCTTAACATCTATGAGACAGGCCTGTCATCCATGATGACTACCCTTCTTGTAACACATTCTTGTAGCAGTAATATAACAATTCAGATATTCTGTCTTTTATAATGGAGATACTTCCATCTGATTTGGTTTTCTATGGCAGAGTTCTCCTATCTTACTCCTGTCAGTGTCTCACCACTGAAACCTCTGCTCAGGGTAATATACTGAAACCTCAAGTATCATCTATATAACTAATTCATATATAAGACTAGTATTTACACTGTAATTTTCTAGTCTGATAATAAACAAAGATAATTCTTATTGAACTTGATCTCTGGTATTCAATGGTAACACATCAAATCAGCACTTATTTCCATATTTACTTCTCTGAAGTTGCAATCACACTGTTACAACTCAAAGTCCTTAGAGTTAGACAAGGGTTTAACATAAGAAAACTTGATAGAGAACTCTGTACAAGATGGTCTACCTTATATACTAACTACTCATAGTCTGTGCTCTACTACTTTAGCCTGCCCTAAGTAACCATGTATATGCCTTAAGGCTAACATGTGTTAAATATATGTTATGATATTATTATTCCAGATCCTTCTACTTCCTTTTATCATGTTACATTATTGTGTGATGATGTAATGGTGACTTGTGATGTCATATTAGACCCTAACTCTAATTCAAAGTAGAGAATAAATCAAAAAGAGAATATAAAGAAAATGAAAAGATATTAGAAAAAACTTAAGTCTAAGCTTCACAACTCTGACACATATAGCAGACAGACAGCATAGTATATAAGCTGAAGCCAAGGTTATTCTACAAGTTTGTATCATCAAGCCAACTCTATGGACTTTTGCCTCCTAGTATAAACCATACTTAACAGTTATAACTATTATAAGAATATTACTTGGGAGAGATTCAGTAGAGTTAACTTTACAAACTCTATAGGATTAGTGATAGATGTTGTAGCTTGGAACTTAGGAGAAGAAAAGTCTGTAAGAGTAGTGGTAAGCTTTGTTAGTATTTCTGTTTTAACAAAGTGGCAGATCTTCTTATAGGATTTATAGTAGCAAATAATACACAGTAAAAGAAGCAATATTTGGAAAATACAAAGAAAGTAGTAGTAGAATTTAAGAGAAGACTGAGTACTGAAATTAGAAGATATTGAATATCTATACCCAACTTTTTGACTTCTCTTATATCTTACTTTCTTCTAATTCACTTCTTTTTGATTCACTTTCTCAAATTATAACTACTATAACATATAAAGATATAAAGCCCTTTTAGATTAGGACAAGGGCTAGTTTTTCCAATACTGTCACAAACTTCATTCAGCTTGTATCTCCACAACCAGTGGACCGATTTTCACAAACTAAGTTGTGCTGGAAAGCCCCAAATAAGGGCTATCTGCACATATGTGGGATGTACAAAAGTGACAACAAATGACTGAGATATCAGGCTATTAGTAGCTATAAAAGCTTTGTCTACTAATATCTCATGAATGGCTGAACAGATTCACATGATTGAACTTGCATTGGAAAGTGCTCACCAATTCATTTCCAATGATATATGATACATCTCAAAGCAATAAGTATTGGTAGAGATACAAGCATATCAATGTAGTTACATAATTAGTTACCTTCTAAAATTAGCCTGACAGCTGCTATGACAGCTGACAGCTCCCATCAGGTACGAGTTTTGATCATGTGATGGCAACAGCTTGTGCATGGACCATCACTTATTTTGTATATATACCTCTGTGTCTGAGGGCTAGACCTCAGACTTAACAACATCAATTATTCTTATTGATACTTTCTATTATCTACCATCATCATATTCTTATACTGAACCTCTGAACCACCATTAAGTTCAAGTATTACAACCAGTGAGTATCTTATTTGTGATAAATACTATACAATAAAAGATTTTTTAGCTTAAGTGGGGGTATTTACATAGAATCTGGTCAATTTATGCTGAAGTAAAAATTCCTATTCTAGTATTGAGTATACAAAACAAAAGTAAATCTCCTATTTTGGTAGTAATAGTCAAATTTTTGTTCAAGATAAGAATAGATTTGTTACAGAAGATTATCATGACAATTACATAAGCTGAAGCCAAGGTTATTCTAGATTTACATTGATATATTATAAATAAAGCTTTTGTGCTTTATCTAATCTCTTTTCATAGATTTCTTCTTTTTCTAAATATGTATCAGAGTTTTAAACTTAGTTTTATCTTTTTATTTATTTTATTTTTATTTTTATTTATTTTTTCTTATTTGAACTTGGCTAAGGGTATAATATAATGTTATATATTTACAAAGTATAATGAAAGCATGATATATATTATAAAATAACTTACATACAGACCAATACTAAGTAGTATATAAAATAAACAACTTTGTAGTAGAAATTTCATTGAATTCTCTTATATTGACCTTGATACAAAGTTTCTCTTTGCTTTAAAATTTTAAATCTTAAGTTGTAATAGTATGACTAATATAATGATATTTTTCCACCACAAGTTTTCAATTTATATAAGATCAAACTTTGTCTCAGCTCTAGAAATATCTGTTAATACTACTTCTTATTTGAGTAAGCATCTTTTGAGTGCTTTTGTACCAAATTCTCTATGTTTTTTTAGAACAAATTAACCAATAGGAACATTCTTCCTCCTAATTCTCATCCTATACTATACAAGATATATAAACAATACTTTCTATTATAAGTCTCAGTGCTATTTCCACTAATAATAATATTAAGACATTAGCAGAGCTAACAAACAAATAACTAGCTGACTGATATTCTTAGCCAAATTACCAGAAACATTGACAATCAAACTTCTACTCTACCATTCAATCTATGAAAAACCAGAACCCATACTTTCAATAATACTAAGATAAATAAGCTTAAAAATTTTCTTTTCAATGTTATCTATATTTTTATACTAACTTATCTCAATTCAATACAAAAATTGCAAAAATTAATTTTTCAATGATTTATCTCTCCAAAATTGTGTAGGACTGGTTTTAGATAAGCTTCAACTAGAAAGACTAAAACATTTTTCAAGATTGGTTATCTAGCTGAAATAGGTTTATTGATACTGTAGCCTCTTCAATCTAGTGAAGCTACCAATATACTGGACAATCTATATAAAACCCAACAACTAAATATTCACTTATAATGTAGATTTCATATACTATATCTTTCAATTTGGTTAGAAGAATAGTATATTATATCACTAGTATTACTGGAAATTTCCAAATTGTATTCAAGACTCCATCTCTATTTAAGAATATGTCAGATGTGGTCCATACCAGGGGTAAAAGTCTGCAAGATAAACTTAGAGATGTATAGACTTATAGAATAATCTTGGTTTTAGCTTATGTACTATGCCATCTGTCTGCTGCATGGTTGCAACTTCAGATGGAAGGAAGAAGTCTAAGGAGGAAGTGAGTGATGATTGGTATGTTACTGTTGAATACTAGAGATTAAGTTTAATAAGATTTATCTTCATTGATTATCAGACTAGCAAATTACAATGTAACTACTAGTCTTATATACAAGGAATGGCTATATGAGATGCTTGGGGTTTCAGTGGTATATCCCCTATTATTCTGAGTGTAGGTTTCAGTGTTGAAACACTGACAGAAGTATAACTTTTGCCATAGAAAACCAAGTTAGATAGAAGTATTTCTATCATAAAAGATGGAATCTCTAGATTGTTGTATTACCACTGTATGAGCATATTACAAGAAGGGTGGCTGCCATGAAAGACAGGCTTTTAGATTAGATGTTGATAAGGAGTATTACCATAGAGATGTGTTTTTCAGATAGATAGACTTGGCATATAATAGAATAAGAAAAACCAATCTTGTTTTAATATATACCTTAGTAATAACCATTGATTATTACTACTAGAAGTATGATTATGAATACAATTATGCTTAGATAATAGAGAAAGAAACTCTTAACTCTTACTGAGTAAGACTAGAAAGCAAGATAAAGTTTTCTTTACTGCTAATTCTTCAGCATTCCAGAGTTTCTCCCAGAAATTCCTGGTAGCTTTATTTGTGTTATAGTATGCTTGAACCCTTATATTTCATTTTTATTTTATTTTATTTGAATTTATTTTCTTTGATTTGATTTTCTTTTTCTGTTTCTTTTATTTCTTGAACAATAAAGAGGTATGTGACTATAGTCACATAACACATCACATGATATAATATCGTAGGTATAAAATCTAGAAGAAGAGGCTAGAAGAATGATACCAAGATATATGTCTGTAGTATGTATTTATCTTATAGTATATATATAGTATACTTATAACTGATGTATGAACATTAGAATAGAGTTATTTATCATTAGCATAAACCATGTGTTAGCAGTATATATAGTATAGGAATATATCAGAGACTCTTATATTATAAGACTACTTAGTATACTATTGATTGTTCTAATTAATAGTTGTTGTTAAGAATGAAAAGTGTAGACTTAGTTTTTTCTCATTTTCTCTCTCATTTTTATTTTATTTTTGATTTATTTTCATATCTTTCTATTTATAGAACTTAGGGTTAGGGTTATTCATGTGACACAAGAAAAAAGGTATAGAAGACACTAGAAGAATGATGTCATACAATGTGTACAATGCATGTTGGCCTTGAGGTATACACATGGCTGTTTAAGGTAGGCTAGAAATATATAGCACAGACCATGTGCCTTTAGTATAAAAAGTAGACAATTCTGTAAAAAGTTTTCTATTGAGTTCTCTTGTGTTAACCTAATACAAGATTCTTTCTTTTGACCCACTCTAAGGTTTTAAGTTTGTAACAGCTGCCACAACAATTTGCAAAATTCTCACTCTCAAATAAATTATCAAATATATTATTTCCTACTTTCAAAAAGCAGTTAAGTCTGTCATAAATAGACTTTTTGTCCAAACTAGATAATAATAGTAAGTTGACTAGGAATAAGCTTAAGAAAAGAATTGAAAACAACCTCTAACTCTATTATAAAGTAGGAGATTACAAGCTGGACTCTTGTCCCAAGAAGTAAGCTTTAATGATTGTTAAAGACTGGAGTACTTAAGTAACTACTACCACTACTATAGTTACAAACTCTGAGAAGTTTTTAGAAAAATAGAAAGTAACTCCAGAACTCTTTATATACTAAGAGTTATGTTAAATCTACTTATGCAGTAATAAGTCTAGTTAGACTCAATATATCTGTTCTTTCTAATACTCATTTTCTCTTCTTGTCTCTTTCTTTCTCTTTAGTTTTTAGTTAGAACCATATTAATAAATTATAAGAGTTCAAGCATACTATGATAGTGAAAAATATAGAATAAAGTTTTATTTTGATTTTCTGTTCTTTTTATACATTTTTTTATTTTATTTTTATTTTGAGTTAATAAAAAGGTACATAACTACAATCATATGAAATGTCACAAATATAACCTTATAAGTCTAGAACATTGTAAAAGAGACTAGAACAATATCAAAGTATATGTCTATAGTATATTATTTTTATAGTATGTTGTTTCTGACATATATAGTTTAGAATAGAACTTGTAATAGTAGTATATATAATGTAAAAATATATTAGGGATTCCTTATCAAGTTCTCTTATGATTCCTACAAGACTCTTATACTATAAGACTACTTAGTAAGCTATTAGCTATAACAGTGTTATTTCTAAAGTTGTTGGTTTTTCTATAATCTTTGCCTCTAGTAAATATATGAATCTGGACTTTTATGCTACTCTGCTCAATTCCAATTCTTTCTACTCTTTTGTTCTTAAAAAAACTGGCTTATCCAACACAATATATTAATTGACTAAGCTAATAAATCTATCATCTTTTATAGGAAAATTGAGATTTATTATGCATTGCAGCCAGCATAGTATTGGCAACTATATCAATTTTTAACATTTCTATGAATGCTTTGAACTCCAAAATTTTCACACCTACTTTTGAGACCTCTGTTTTTATATCTGAGTAACTAGATATTGTTATTATTGGTATATTGAATTTTATCTACACATCAAATTTACCAGATTCAAGTAATTTTCAAATCTATCTTTGTTCAATATTTATTCTCAAGTAAACTCAATGCAAAACTTAGAGTTTGTTCCAAACCTTTCTAATATCCCTTCTGAATATCACAAATTTACTGATATTTTTAGTAAATCAAAAGCTGAAGTTCTTGCTCCTCATTAGCCTTACAATCCCTGAATCAACTTGAAGATGCTCAACCTCCAGTTGATAATATCTACTTTCTTTCAGCATATAAACAAGAGACTCTGAGAGAAAATTCATTAAGAAAAATATAAACAAAGTATTTATCTCACCAACCTCCTTCTCTTATAAAGCTTTAGTTATTTTTATTAAGAAAAGGAATGAATTACTTCACCTATACATAAATCTTTATGGCCTTGACTGTATCATCAAAAAGAATTTCTATCTACTCTCTTACATATCTGATCTACTTAACATTCCTTACAAAGTTTATATTTATACCAAAATAAATATCTACTATATATACTACCTGATTTGTATTTTTGAAAGTAATAAATAGAAGACTACTTTCTAGACTTGTTATGGATTATTCTTACTAATGTTCCCATATCATATACCAAGTCCATCTATCTGAAAAATACATCTCCACAGTGATACTGCTTTCTTAATGTCTCTTATATAAGCCTATCTTCTATAACAGCTACCTTTCTCATTACATATTCTTGTAGCAGTAATGCAACCATCCAGATATTCCATCTTTCATGACAGAAATACTCCTATTTGACTTGGTCTCCTATAGTAGAGTCCTCACTCCTGTCAGTGTCTTACCACTAAAACATTTACTCAGTGTAATAGGGACTATACTACTGAAACTCTAAGCATCTTTTATCTTATTGAACTTGATCTCCAGTGTTAAACAACAACACACCTATCAGCACTCACTTTCATCTTGGACTTCTTCCCTTTATCTGAAGTTATAACTATACAGTAGTCAGATGGTGTAGCATATAAGCTGAAGCTAAGGTTACTTCACAAGTTCATGTATTTCTAAGCCAATCCTGTAAAATTTCACCTCTGATATGAACTGTACCTGACATTCTATCATCTTTCACAATAATTTTTAATCTTGAAACTCTTTACTATAATATCTATGTAATACTTTTGAGTGATTCCATTACTGCAGAATACATTTCCACTTCAGAAATTTGATGGTGTATTGGATCTACTAGTCTCTTCCATCTTAATAGCAAAATTTATATACCATTATTTAGCAACCTTTAGATATAGGTATTCCAGTATAACTATGATGTTATGATCTTAAGCTTGGCTTAGGTTGCAACTTAGACAAGACTTAAATAGAGAAGGGAAGATTAATCAATTAGTAAAGTATAAGAATATAGGATAGTATCTACAGCTATATATACCTAAAGACTATAAAGAATATATATATTAGCAATAAGGAAATGATTCAGAAAACATGAAAATATCTCTACTAATACATGAAACACTAACTAATCCTACACATTGTTAACACACAGTGCAGCTGATCATTGAGTCATAGAAAAGTAACCCTAACAACTGTTGTCTATGAAGTAACTACCTGTATACTATGAGGTATTAATCATAATATATAATTATATTTTAGCTTGATATTTTAGTCAAAAAAAACACTAGAACTTTTTTGTTGTGGATATGTCAGAATTGTGAATGATAAACTTGGTTTCATTTATTTCCTTTGCTTCTATTTTTGAATTTTATCTTACTTTTCTTTATTTTAGACTTAGATAAAAAGTATAATGTGATGTCACATATAAAAGTCATACAAATTATAAATTGTGACAAATGTGTAACACTAGTTACAGAGTAGTCACATATGTTACACTCAAAGTCACACAATCATGTAATATATAAAAGAATGTAAGATATTCTAGGATAGATAACATTATATAGCATAGTAACAACATGTTGACCTTATGGAAAGCATAGGTACTTTAGAATATGTTAGTTGTAGTATGTGTACAGACTATTATAACCTTAAATCCTTAGAGTGGAATAAAGGTCAAACTCTTGTATTAGAGAAGACATAAGAAAACTCAATAGAAAGCTCTTTACAAAGTAGTCTACCTTATATACTGGTATAGGTAGTCCATGCTAGCTACTGTGCACCCTACCCTAAATAATCATGTGTAAAGCATGAGGTCAACATATGGTATCCATGTTGTATGATGTTACTTTGTTCCAGAACCTTCTACTCTCTTTTCTCAAGTCTTGTAATCTATGTTGTGACCAATCACTTCTAATCCTAATCCCAGTGTTCTAAAAATAGAAAAATGTAAAAATAAATTAAAGTCCATTGTTTTGTTTTCTTATACAGACCACTATTTGTAGTATATAAGATAGACTATCTTATACTTGAAACTCTATTAAGTTCTTTTCTATTATTTAATACAAAAGTCATTTTTTATCTTTACTCAAGGACTTAAGTTATAATAGGATATTCCTGGCCAAATTTTTGCTCAGATATACAAATTTTCTGCAAATTCTATGCTATCTATATATAATATAAACTCTAATATCATATGCTATATAGATTTTTTAAACAACTCCTAATCTACAAACATTTATGAAATTCCATTTTATTAAGAAACTTCTGTCATCTTTTAGATTTGATACTATTTTGATTATAGCTGACTATCTTACCAAAAAAATGATTTTCATTTCTACTTATAAAATCATTATCTTTACTAAGTTAACACAACTTTTCATTCTTTATATATTCTTCAAGTATAATGTTCCATCTTATATTGTTATGTGTTATAGAATGCTTTGGACACTGACAATTTTTCTTTTCTTTCATTTAACTTTATATTAATTTTGTTTTGTTTTGTTTTTTGATTTTATTTTGGACAATGAAGAGGCATGTGATATTGCAGTCACATGACATATCATGTGATGTAATGTCATAGGCCTAGAACATGGTAAAAAGATCTAGAAAATGATATTAGGGCATATAGATGTAACATGGTAGCCTTGAGTAAGATATGAGGTGGACATGAGAATAAAATATGGATATAAGGGCAGGTTTAATTATTAATAGCACAGACTAGGAGTAGTTTGTATAAATAGGACTCTAATACAGTAGAAACTCCTTGTTGAGTTCCTAATATATTGTTATCTTATTTATACAATATAGATATATGGTCTATGCTATTAATAAATATCTCTACTCTAATGTCCATATGTTGTCTATAAGTATACTATGTATATACTATGAGATAAACATGCCATTAACATACACCTTAATATTATTCTTTTAGCCCCTTCTTCCAAAGTTTAAGCCTATGATCTCATATTATATGATATGTCATGTAACCACAGTCACATGCCTCTTTATTATCAAAGAAAAATAAAAGAATCAAAAAATCAAAAAAAAGATTAAATGAAGAAAAATAAATAAAATAAAATAAAAATGTTAGTATCCAAGTAAACTATAATCTCTGATTATAGTTTAGAGTTTGTCTCAAACTTTTTCCATTCTTTGAAGACAGCTCTGAATATATATCTCTATTTTGTAATTACTAGCAAGATAACTAGTTCAAACTCCTGTTTTTTGCATACAATAATACCTCCAGTGTTACTACTAGTATCTTTTCTTCCTTTACTAATAAGAGTTATTATTCCAGCATCTCTATATATTCCAAATATGATACAGCCTCCTTCCAGTCTATTGCTATAACTTAAGTCTCAAGTTAAGATGAAAGATATACTTTTGTATTGAATAACATAAGAAAACTTGATAAAGCTTCTATTACAATATACTTTTTATAAAACTAACATACTATTACCATATTATATAATGTTACCTGCTCCAGATCCTTCTGTAACTTTCCCTATGTCACATGATTATGTTACTTGTGACTGTGACAGGTATTACACTTCCATAATGTATAATATCACATTATACTTCTTTATCTAAGTCCAAAATAAAAAAATAAAATAAAAGAGAAAGAAAAGAAAGCCAAGTCTATTGTTTACAACTCTGATACTTGTAACTTTACTGTCAATCTTAATAAATTATAGAGTACTCTCAAGTCTGAGATCTTCATAGTCTATAGTCTATACATATCAGTTATAGAAATATTCTTTCTCTATCTTTATTAACCTTCCATCTACTTTATAGACTTTATTTCTTTAAACCTTCTTTGAAAGCTCTATTTAGATCTTATTGTTAAAGCAACTGGGTAAAGTCTGTAGAGTTCAGTAAAGTTTATGCTTAATAAAAACCTAAGTATATTATAAAAACCAATATATTAAGTATAATCTATTTTCAAAGAAACTTAAGAAAACAGAATAAGGTTTCTCAAAGGTGGCTACTATTCTAAATATTCTATGTGTTACAATTCAGTGACCTTAGGGTTGATCAAAGAAGAAAACCTTAGATTAGAGTTAACACAAGAGAACTTGATAGAGAACTCTGTATAGGATTGTTTACCTTATATATTGAAAGCTCATAGTCTGTGCTCTACTACTTTAGCCTATCCTAAATGACCATATGTTTGCCTTAAGACTAACATATGTTAAACATGCTATATGACATCATCCTTTCCAGAACCTTTATATCCTTCTATTGCTACCATATGACTTGTGACCATGTCATGTGACATTTGTCAGTGTGTCAGTGATGTTGCACTAAACCCTAATCCCAAGTTCAGAAGATAAAAAGAGAGTAAAGTAAAGTAAAGTAAAAGATATTAGAAAAAACTCAAGTCTAAGCTTCACAACTCTAATACTATAGTTTATTGCAATCTGGTAGAACAATACTGAGCTAACTCAAAAATAATAGTATACAAATAGTTAAGAATCTGGATAGAAATATATAGAATATTACCTAAAAAGACAGAGTATGTTTGATAATAATAGAGAAACAGTGAATAATAATATAAAAAGTCTTTTAAAGTGACAGTATGCAAATACAGAGTTTGGGATTGTTCGTAGTAAAGTTTATAGGCCTTACAATACTGATCAATAGTATTTATCAGCTGAGAAGTCTATTATAAAGTCTATAGGGTTTGGAATTGAGAAATCTTGCTTGGCTAAATATAAAAAAGTTAGGTTCTCTTATACTTATTCTCTAAGGAGATCTCAATGATATTTTTACTTTTCTTAGTGATTCTTCTTACCAAAGCCTCTACTATCTTTCTTTTTTTCTCCACTATAGAAGAGACCTCAATATTCTCTATAACATCCAAACTGTCAAGATCATTGATGATGGACTTTATTTTTATTTTTATTTTTTCATTTTTACTTTATTTTCTATTTTTAGAACAACTTGGGTTAGGGTTGATTGGTCACGCCATCACATCAGTCACAACTTGATGGCATAGTCACAAAAACTAATCATGGGACATAGGGAAAAGAGTAGAAGGTTCTAGAATGAAGTGATGTCATACAACATGGACAACACATGTTGACCTCATGTCATACACATGATCATTAGGGTAGGGTGCACAGTAGTGAGCATAGACCATGAGTAATAGTATATAAGGTAGACTACTTTGTACTAGGAACTCTATCAAGTTCTCTTGTATTTACTCTAATACAAGAGTTTGTTCTTTTACCCAGCTCTAAGGGTTTAAGTTCACAACACAAACTCTTCTATAATACCACTACTTTAAGATTTTTTAGTTTCTTTTCTTTTGTAAGCTGTTAGGATTTTTCCTCTTTCTTTCATAGCTTGGCTTGCTTTATTATCTTGGTTTTTACTGCTAAGTAAGCTTTTTGGCCACTTCTTCTAAATAACTTATCAATGTCTACTTTTATATAATATGTTATATATTGTTTTTATTTTTTTATTTTTTTAAACTGACTTTTAAGACAGTTATATAAACTTTAGATAATTCAATAAGATTTCAAAGGCTTAGTTCTAACAAAGAAATACTATCAAATATCAAAGTTCAAACTCTGAGTGTAGACATCTTCTATAGTAGTAGATCACTTACATTCAAACTCTACAAGTAATTTATCTTCTATAGTAGACTTATTTACACCAACCTCTAACTTTGTTCTCCATATGTTAGACTACAAGAAATGAACTTGTTTTTTTTTATCTTCTTATTTTATTTTATTTTATTTTCAATTTACTTTTCACATTTTTCTATTTATAGAACTTAGGGTTAGATTTAGTCATGTGACACAAGAAGAAAGACATAGAAGGCTCTAGAAGAAGTAATATTATGCAACATGTACATTATATATTGATCTTATACCTAATACAGGATAGTTTAGGGTAGGGTTCACAGTAGTTAGTATGGACCATCAGAATAGGTATATAAGGTATTCTACTTTGTATAGAGCTCTCTATCAAGTTCTCTTGTATTTTACTCTAATATAAGAGTTTTGTTCTTTTATCCCACTCTAAGGATTTAAGTTCATAATACCATAGTAGATTTTACTATTATTTAAGTCCAACTTCTAACAATATCTTATTATAGGTCAACTCAATTAAATATTCAGCTACTAATTGTTGTGGCAACCACTAAACACAAAGTCCAATAATTACACAAGACAGTAAAGCTCTTAGTAGGCTATTAATATAGGAATTATAAGAGAACTTGACAAGAAGTCCCTACTGTATTGCTATTCCATTTATATAATTTACACATGGTCCATGCTACTTAATATTTACCCTACCCTAAAGTTTATATATTGTCCATGAGTATACTATGTGTATATCATAAGGTAGATATACTATTAATATACTCCTTGATATTATCCATCTAGTCTGCTCTAGTCTACTCTAGGCCTATGACCTCACATCATGTGATATGTCATGTGACCACAGTCATGTGCCTCTTCATCATTAACTAAAATAAAAGAAAAAGAAAAAGTAAAGTAAAAGTCCAATATAAAATCCAGAAAAATTAATAAAAGAAAAGGAAAAATGTCACTGCTCAACTGCATTATAATACTAATAAAGCTAGATAAAAAAATGATCTCACTTAATATAGAGAACTGTTAGATTATGTGATAATACCTCTACTAGATATCCAGATATTTTAAATACTTTTCTAGTATTTAAGAACTGTAATCTTTAGCCTTATAATTAACTATAACTATAAAAACTATTTCTTATTACTAAACTTCATTATTAATAGTAATATGCTTCTTTATTAGTAAAAATTGACCCAAACTCTGTTATCATTATCTGAAATTACAACTAAGTAACAAGTAGTTGATATAGTATATAAGCTAAAAATAAGATCATTTGTAAAAGTTTATAACTCTGCACTTTTTGGATAATTTTTTATATTTGATTCAAACTCTATTTCAACTCCATAAACTTTTTGCTTAAGTATAAACTATGCTAAAAAAATCCAAAATAATTAATTAGTCTCCATTTCATAAATACTATATTAAGCAGAATATTGAGTATATAAGTTATGTAATTATATTATATTTCCTTTATTTTTTGCTTTTATTTTTCTTATTTGAACTTAGTTAAGGAGTTGTAATTTGATATCACAATGATTACAAAATATAATAATGACATGATAAATATTATAGTTATAGTTAAAACATCATATAATATAAAGAGGAATATAGAAGGTTCTGAAAGGATGATGTTATAATAATGTGGCTATAGTATATTGGTCTTGTATATATATATATATCTTATAGCATTTAAAATAGATTATATGTAAAAGTACATAAACTAGGATCTAAAAGTATATAAAATAGATATACTATTAAGTTTTCTTGTGTTAATACTAATATAAAATGTTAGAATTAAAGATAATAGACTGTATTTATTTTTACTTTTTATTTTTCTATTTTCTTTTTATTTTATTTTCTTGGTCAAAACTTAGAGTTGAGGTTTGCATAATGTTATATGTGACTGTTACAAACTGTCATACATCTATCACATGTCACATGATTATATATTATAGAAGAATGTAAAAAGTTCTAGAACAATAATGTTATACTATATATATTCTTTAGAATAGACTAAGTTTAGTATAGCACAGATCATTAGCCAAGTGTATATAAGATATTTCCAGTATCATTTTAATAATCACTAATCTAAAATAGTTAGTAACTTACTAAATAATTTTATGAAGTAAAAGTTTTATAAAGATTATAAGAAAACTTAACAAGAAGTTTTTGATATATTGCTATTCTATATATACTACTTTACAATATCCAGCTCTAAACTAATATTTTGTTCATAAGTCTACTATATACATATTATAAGAATAATATATTATAAATATATATTCTAATATTATTGTTTTAGTTTCTTTTACTATCTTTTATATTTATGATATTACATCATGTGACATATTATGTGACCATGGTCACATGTCTTTTCATCATCCAATTTTAACAAAATAAAATAAAATAAAAATTAAACTAAAGAAAATAAATAAAAATAGAATAAAATATAAAAGTTCAAAGTGTACTATAATAAAAGTTTTACTTGGAGAAGAGATAGTATAGTAGAAGGGCCCCCCATCCATGTGTATTATGCCTACTTCAAACCTACTTGAGGTTATGGATTCAATTTCTTAGTAGTCCTTTATATAGGATAACTGCATAAAAAAGGTTAGGGTATTGATACTCTATATATAATTCCTTCTGTAGGTATTGTGGCAACCACTAGACACAAAGTCTAATAGCAGCACAAGGTAACAAATCTCTTAAGATAGATATAAAGTGGGAAGCTCATAAGAGAACTCAACAAGAAGTCTCTGCTAAATTAGAGTCCTATATATATGTTTTATATGTGGTCCATACTAACAATAATCAAACCTGTCCTTATGTCTATGCTTTGTCCTCATATCCACCTTACATTTTACTCAAGGCCACTATATTGTATACATATACCCTGATATCATCTTCTAGATCATTCTATCATGTTTTAGGCCTGTGATGTTACATAATGTGACATGTCATATGACTGCAGTGTCATATGCCTCTTCATTATCCAGAATCAAAAGAAAAATAAAAATAAAATAAAATAAAATAAAAATTATCAGTATCTAAAGCATTCCATGACAGTAGGTATGGACTGCTATTACACTCTGTGTAATAAATTGTTGAATTAAAAAAAAAGCTCTACTTGTATTCTAATCCCTTAGAGGCCACTTCAGAAATATATAACTAGTACAATATATAAAAGTACAGTATACAAGTTAAAGCCATAATTCATTTAAAGTTTATATTGTACATATTATAAATAAGTTCTAATACTTCATCTACTCTTCTATATATTGTTAGACATAGTTCACATCTTATTATCCAAGATCTGATGAGGTATCTCAGAAGTCCAAATAATTCAGTTATATGTTATCTAAGAATGTAAAAGATGAGTTTGAAATAATCTTTGGCTTTAACTTATATACTATGCCTCTACAAGTCACACTGGTCATATATTTTAGAAGGAAACTTGAGAGACTTAGAGATTTGGGAATATCAGAAGATAATGAGGTATATTATCATCAACACTAGAAGAGAGTGTCAGTTTTGGTTGATTTTCAGAATAGAACTATTACAGTATAACTATTGAGTTATATTATTCTATCTAGGATAGCTATCTAGAATAAAGACTGTTAAGTAAGTTATCCTAGATACTGATAATTCTCAGATGTTATAAATAGAAGTCCATAGAGTTAGCAAAGAACTAGTAAGAAAATGGAGAGAGGTGATCTGTACTGGAAGAGGTTGGAGAATGTGAATAAAGAAGAAAATATTATGGATTATAACAGGTGGCTGGAACAGGATGTGATATATATAGATCTCAACTACTAGAGTGTGAATCATGTCTAACAATTAGCCAAGATGTTAGTACTTGTAATCTATTATAAGAAGACCTAACTCTTATAACTTTTCAGATAATCTTTCAGACTTATTAAAATCATTCACTTAGGCAAAGCTCTCCAACACCAAACTTTGTGGACTTTCTTACAAAATTTCTTACTCTTAGTTAACCCTACTATATACTAACATACTTCTTCACCTTTAGTTCAAGCTTGAATTAGCTTCTTTCAGTAGTTATCAAATATATTCTGCTTTTTTAGATAATATTCTAGATATTTCTACCTAAGTTTCTAACTATCTGTATACCATCATTCTGATGGTTAGCTCAGCATCATTCTACTAGATTGTAATAGATAGTATAGTATTTAAAATTGTGTCCTTCTTTGGAAAATATCATCCTTTTCTCTTAGATCTTTATGAAGATGGGTTGTACTTGATTATTAGTCTTTACAATAGTTATAATCTCTATTATATTACTGCAGTCTTCATCCAGTTGTTCTAACATCTATGTCTTCAGTATCATATACCAGTTTAAGATTATCTGAGATTATCTAATTTACATTGTAGATAAATACTTATTTTATCTTTGACTTACTTTTAGAGTAAGTAATAGTTCTCTTTCTCTTCTGATATGCATAATATTTTCTAGTGTAGATCAACTAGGCTCTATTTTATATTCAATCATATTATAACTGATTACATGATATTATAATAATATCTATAAAACTCTGGATAATATCCAGTAATTATCTGTATTCTTTATTTCTCAGATATCATCTTAGTTACTAAATACTAGTATTTAAGTCAAATAGGTACTTTATATTTCTTAGTCTGAAAATCAACTAATATTAACTTTCTAACCTTCCTTATGTTCTACTCACTTCTAGTTTTCTTTCTCAAATCTCTGTCTGTCTCAAGTACTAGGTATAATGTTGTGGCAACTACTTACCAAAATAGTCAATAGTATACTAAGTAGTCTTATAAGTGAGAATATTGTGGAGATTACAAGAGAAATCATTGATTTTCTGTTAGGATTCTAATATTTGTTATATCTCCTACAGTTGTAGATGATATGATTCCTAGATTCAATTATGTATTCACTACAAGGGCAAGTAAAAGACTCTTTTGGGAAGAACCTTAGGTAATATTCACCTATGAGAGCATGATTTGTTATTGTTCTAGTTGTTCATATACACAATGAGTTTGAGTGCTCAAAATGTTTGAGTCAGAAGCCATCTTTTGTGTAAGTGGGCTTTGTAGAAGATTTGTCATCTTTGAGTAGATCTAAAAAGTTTTTTCCTTTAAAGTCTAATGTTTGGAAGGTCATCTGCCAATTGTAAATGATTGAGTCACATTTTTCTTTTTTGTTATAATCCCAAGAAGATTTGCATGGGAAAATAAGATCTATTCTAAGCTATTTAGTTTCTGAATCTACAGCTAAATGAAAAGACCACTTAGTGCTGCTTGGGCAATCCTAGAAAGTAATAGAGTTGTTATAGTCTTTATTGAAGAAGGCTCTGAGATCCCATAATATTACAATAGAGTGTAGTTGATAGAGATGGAAAGATGAATTGAAAATACACCTTGCAGCATAGATGATATTGGTGATGACTATGATATTTTTAACATTAGAAACTTATACAGCTTAATTAATACTATATCTGATCAAAAATAATTCAACTTCTATTGAAGTGACATTAGTTACATGGTAAATTGTTTTTGCTAAGATATTATGACTAAAGTAGATATGCAATATTGAAGTGGCAACATTGTTTTTAATACTTATATCATCAATGACTAGAATGTTTTCAGGATTTGAAGAAGAAATATTAATAAGTTTATCAAGTAAATGAATTTGATTGTTAACAATACCTTTATCTCTGTAATTCACTGTATGAGAGAAAAAGTAATTAGAAAAATTATTTACTAGATAAGAACCTAGCCAAAGCTCTTTATAAAGTCTATTAAATAAAGGGTAGACTTCACTAAGGTAATTTTTCATATCTATGATATGTTACAATCACAAAAACTTAGAGTTGTTCAAGTAAAAAAACCTTGTATAGGGTTTATACAAGAGAACTCTGTACAGGATTGTCTACCTTATATACAAATACCTAATGGTCTGTGCAAGCTATCTCTAGCCTACCCTAAACAACCATATATATTCCTTAAGGTCAACATGTGTTTCACATGTTACATGATATCATTCTTCCAGAACCTCCTATATTCTTCTATTGTCTCGTGACTTGTGACTGTTACTGTGACCATGTCATGTGATATGACTGATATGTGACAGTGTGACTGATCATCACTCTAACCCTAACCCTAGATTCTAAAAATTGAAAATTGAAAAATAAATCAAAAAGAAAATAGAAAATGAGAAATAAAATTAAAAAAAACTGAGTCTATTGTTCTTAATTTTGACATGATAGGACTCTTGATTTTACAACATTAAATGTCTGTTAGACAACCTATAAAAAGACAATAGAATATTATCATATGCCAAGTTCATCTATCTGGAAAATATATTTCTATGGTGATACTGCCTTATCAACATCTAATCTACAAGCCCATCTTCCACAGCAGCCACCTTTCTTGCAACACACCCTTATAGTAGTAATATAACAATCCAGAGATTCTATCTTCCATAATGGAAATACTTTTTTCTGACTCAGTCTCCTATGGCAGAGTTCTTACTTCTGTCAGTAGTGAGACACTGAATCCTCCACTTAGGGTGATAGAAGCTATACCACTGAAACCCCAAGCATCTTCTGTAGTATATACTTGTATATAAGACTAGTAATTACACTGTAATTCACTAGTCTGATAATCAATGATAATAATCCTTATTGAACTTGATCTCTAGTATTTAATGGCAACACACCAATCAGCACTCACTTCCATCTTGGACTTCTTCCTCTGATCTGAAGTTGCAACTATATGGCAGACAGATAACATAGTATATAAGCTAAAGCCAAGGTTGTTCTACAAGTCTGCATATCTCCAAGTCAATTCTGTGAACTTTCACCCCTGGTATAAACTATATCTGATAGTATTATTAGACTCTTAAGTCTGTTATTACTTCTGAGTAGTTCTGTCTGCTAAATTCTCTATTATAGTTTTGTCTACAAAATAACTTTTGTACTTCAAAGTCCAAATAACTTCCTCTTACCATAACTTTTTAACATCAACTTTAGTCCTACTGCTTGGGACATCCTTCAATACTATTTCACATTCTAGTGATAACCTTGCTTATCTGCCAAATGCTCTATAACATTCAAATTAAAGAGGCTAATTATCTCCAAGGTCTCCTTCTTATACTATACAATCTGACCCTAGTTCAAGTATTGTTCCTGTGGACAATAATCCTAATTAAAAGAATACTTCTACTACTAATCCTACTACTAATCTAACATCTAATAGATTTACTTCTTCTACTTGCTTATAGTCAAAACTCTATCAGAGCAATAATACTAATGAGCAGTTGGCCAATATACTTGGTCAACTTGCAAATATGCTTAATATTAATCAGACACCAAGTCCTAATACTAATTCAAGAGGAACTAAAGCCTACATTCTGATACCTTTAGTAACACTGAGCCTAACAAGCTTAATAATTTTCTATTCCAATGTTATTTCTATTTTTATACTAACCCCATGTAATTTGGCATAAATATTGTGAATATTAACTTTGTAATGACTTACCTTATGGTAGTTACCTAGAACTAATTTGAGGTGGGCCTCAACTAGGAAAACTAGAGTATTCTATAAGACTAGCTTTCTAATTGAAATCTTTTTGTTGATAAGCTATATTGACATTTTGGTTCCTTAGACTCCATTAGTAAAGTGGCCAACATACTGGATGATTTCTATATATAAAGTCCAGTGATAAGATTTTTACTTACAATGTAGATTTCATATGCTATACCTCCTAATTAGGTTAGGGGAATAGTATTATATACCACTACTATTATCAGAGGCTCCCAAATCAGATCAAGAATTCCATTTCTATCTAGAAACAAGGTAAACCTATCTTATTCCAGAATATGTATACTTTAGTAATGACTATTGATCATCACTACTGGAAACGTAACCATGAACACCACTGTGTAAGATAGGCAAAAAAGGAGACTCTCAAGTCTTACTTTTGGAAGCAAAGTAAAGCTTCCTCTGCTGGTAATGCTGTAGCCTCACTGAATAAGGCAAACATATCTCCAATGGTCTCATTTACCTAATCATCTCCTTTCAAACTATCTCTGTCCCCCATTCCTAAGAGAAAATCTAATTCTCCATGGGTAGATCTCTCTTCCAAGCTGGCCAGTAATAGCAAGTTGACTGGTAATGAGCACAAGAAGCAGCTCAAAAATAATCTGTGCCTTTATTATGGTGCAAGATATCACAAGTTGGACTCTTATCCTAAGAAACAGACCACAGTCACTTCCAAGAGCCATAGTGCTTCAGCAACTACTTCTAAGAAACTCTTGGAAAAATAGAAAGTAATCCCCAGAACTCTACATAAACTGAAGGCTACATTGAACTTCCCTGTACAGCAATGAGACCCATCTAACTTAATGCATATGCTTTTCCTGATCTGTATTCACTCTTTGTCTCCCTTGTTTCTCTCTCAATTCTTGTTTATGATCATCTTAATAAAATTCTATTCTAAGTTCTCATCAACTCCAGGTCTACTCATTGTTTTATAGACTCAAAAGTCATGGATACTCACCACCTAAAGACATCTACAACCCCTCTGGTTGCTCTCCACTTGTTTGATAGTTCATTAAACAGCATCATCTCTGAAATTGCTAACCTGCTCATAATCTTCTCCACTAATAATTGTATAACTCTGAACTTTTATATCACTTTGCTTGATTCTTTCTACTCTTTTGTCCTTGGATACAACTGGCTTGCCCAATACAATCCACTAATTGACTGGGCAAATGGGTTGATAAACTTCTGTCCATCTTTGTAGGAAAATCTTGCTCTCTCTTATGTTGCAGCCAACACACTATTGGTATCTCTGACATCTCTTGACACCTCTGCGCAATTATCAGAATCTGCAGTTTTCATACCTGCATCTGAAACCTCCATATCTATCTCTAAGCAACCTAATATTGTTATTATTAGTGTTGTGGCATTCTTGCAAGCATCAAAACTTTTAGGCTCTAGCAACTTTGAACTCTGTCTTCACTCTTCAGATATTTAGGCCAACTCTACAAAACTTGCAAAGACTTCCAACCTTTCCAATGTTCCTTCTGAATATCATGAATTTACCAATGTTTTAGCAAAACCAAAGCTGAAGTACTCACTCTTCATTATTCTTATGATCATCAAATCAAACTGGAAGAAGATGCTTAACCTTTTGTTGGCCCTATATACTCTCTTTCATAATGTGAACAAGAGGCTCTCAAGGAATTTATAGAGGAAAATCTCAACATGGGTTTCATCTAACTAACCCTCTCTCTGTATGGTACATCAGTCCTATTTGTCAAGAAGAAAGATGGTTCACTATGTCTCTGTGTCAACTTCTGTGGCCTTAATTGCATCTCCAAAAAGAATTACTATCTACTTCTGCTCATCTCCAATCTACTAGACTCATCTTGTAAAGCTTGAGTTTATTCAAAGATAAATCTTTGCTATGCTTACTACTTGGTTTGCATTGCTGACAGTGATGAATGGAAGACTGCCTTTAGGACACATTATGAATTATTCAAGTGATTTGTAATACTCTTTGGTCTTACCAATGCTTCTACAGCTTTTCAGCAATTCATGAACAACATTTTCTCTGATCTCTTGGATGTCTGTGTTGTGATCCATCTGGATGGTATACTCATCTACTTGAGTAACATGTTTAAACACTACTGGCATATTAAAGAAGTACTCAAGCATCTCTGCAAGGCTGGCATTTATGCCAAAGCAAAGAAATGCAAATTTCACTCCAAGTCAGTAGAATATATCTTTTCTCCTTCTGGTCTCATCATGTCCAATAACAAAGTAAAGATTATTCAAGACTTGCCAGAGCCTAAGAAGGTCAAGAATATCCAATCCTTCTTAGGTTTTACAAATTTCTATTGCTGGTTCATCTTCAACTACTTGGATATTGTCATTCCATTAACATGCCCTATCCAGAAGAACATTTTCTGGAAGTTTGACTTCTCCTATCATGATGCTTTCAACTCTCTCAAGAAGGCATTTACCTTTACTCCCATCTTCACTCATTAGATTCCCAATGCTCAACTCATTGTGGAAACTGATGCTTCAGACTATGCTTTTGCTGCAATTCTTTCCATTGTTAATGAAGAAAATGAAGTTCATCCAGTCACTTTTCACTCCCAAACTCTTACTATAGTAGAGTTAAACTATAACACACATAACAAGGAATTGCTTGCCATTCTTGAAGCTTTCAAAATTTGGTGATACTACCTAAAAGATCTAGTCTATCCTACTAATATTGTTATAGATCATAAAAATCTTGAGTATTTTTCTATTACCAAGGTGTTAACCCAGAGGTAAGTGCAGTGGTCTGAGTACCTTTTTTAGTTCAATCTTGTCATCAGGTTCTGTCTTGGTCATCTTGGCACCAAACCAAATGCTCTTACTAAATAGTGAGACACCTATCCTAAAGAGGAAAATACTAGCTATGCTACAGTCAACCCTTACAACTTCAAACCAATCTTTACTTAAGAACAACTTGTGGCCTCTATACAAGCTACTGTTCTTTTCTTTTCTTTTCTTTGTACAGCTACAGTCATTGATCTGAACACTTTACACCAAAATATCCTTTTAGCTCTCCCTAATAACCTAATTGCTACAAAACACATCTCCACAGATGGCTAATAGTCTATATATCCAAATGGTCTTCTCTTCCTTGACAACAGAATTTATATACCATCTGTTAATAATCTCCACACATATATTCTCCAGTATAATCATGACCATATTCTTACTGAACACTTCAATCAAAACAAAACACTAGAATCAGTTTGCCATGAATATTTCTGGCCTAGTCTTCACACTGATGTACAACAATTCTGCAAGTTCTGTATCACTTGTATGTGATCTAAGCCACAACATCACAAGCTCTATAGATCTCTCAAACAACTTTCTATCTATAAATGACTATGGAATTCCATTTCTATGGACTTTATCAAGAAAATTCTGTTATCCTCTGTGTCAGACTTGCAAACCTTGGATCCAAGTTTCTTTTAATCATTCTTTTTATTTTTAATTTAGTTTTAATTTATTTTCTATTTTCTATTTTGAAATCTAAAATTAGGGTTAGAGTAATGTCATAATTGTACTGTCATACATCAGTCACATTAGATAACATAGTCACAGTAACAGTCACATGGTCACATGGAACATGGTAGAAGATTCAAGAAACAATAATATCATATAGTATGTACAACACATATTAACCTTATGACTAATATATGGTTACTTAGGGTAGGCTAATGAAATAGAGCATGGACCATCAGTAGTTAGTATATAAAGATAAATACATTGTATCCAGAACTCTATCAAGTTTTCTCATGTTAACCCTAATACAAGGTTTTGTTTATTGATCAACTCTAAGATCTTTGAGTTATAATACTCTGGGTTTGATACTATTTTGGTCATAGTCAACCAGCTCATCAAGCAAGCAATCTTTATTTTTACCCATGACACTATCACATCTGTTCATCCTCCATGTATTTTCCAAATACAGCATTCCTTCCTATATCACCTTTGATAGAGGCTTAGAGTTTGTGTTGAACTTCTTTTATTCTTTAGGTACTGCTCTGGACATGCAGCTTCACTTCACTTTAGGTTACCATCCTGAAGGTGATAGACAAACTGAACATACAAATCAGACCCTTAAGCAATACCTCTATATATATTGTAATTATTAGCAAGACAACTGGTCTAAATTTCTATCTCTTACAGAGTTCACTTACAACAATGCTCTGAGTGTTATGGAATGCTTTGGACACTGACAATTTTTCTTTTATTCAACTTTTCTGATTTTATATTAATTTTGTTTTTTTTCTTTTTGACTTTCTTTTGGATAATGAAGAGGCACATGACACTGCAGTCACATGACATGTCACATGATGTGACATCATAGGCCTAGAGCATGGTAGAAGGATCTAGAAGATAATGTCAGGACACATTGATGCAACATGGTGGTCTTGAGTAAGATATGAGGCAGATATAAGGATGAAGCATAAACATAAGGGCAGGTTTAATTACTAATAGCACAGACCATATGTAATAGTATAAATAGGGTAGCAATATAGCAGAGACTCCTTGTCAAGTTCTCTTGTGATTCCTACTTAATATTCTACTAAGAGATTTACTGCCTTGTATAATTATTAGTCTTTGTGACTAGCAGTTGCCACAATACTGAGTGCTACCACCAGTATCTCTCCATTCTTTACTAATAAGAAATATCATCTGAATATCACCATTCACCCTAAATACAATATTGCTTCCTCCCAAGCCTACAACTTTGCCATAGACCTTAATAAGTTACAAAGTACTCTTAAAGCTGAAATCTCTGTGGCCTAACAGCATTATTAGAAATCTACTGATGCATGACATTCCCCTGCTTCTGTTTTCAAAGTAGGTAACAAAGTCTTTATCAACACTTGGTTCTTTAGAATCACTTAGCCTTCAAAAAAGCTTTCCAAAAAATATCTCAGATCTTATAAAATCATTTTCCAGCCTGGTACTCTATCATTCACTCTCTGTCTCCCAGAGTTTATATGCTCTGTCCAATATGTTTATACTTGAACCCACTATATCCAACTTGTTATAGCAACCACTCGTCACTCAAGAACAAATGATCTCATAATGAGCAAAGCTCTCCAATGGGCTATCAAGTAAAGAGTGGGGGAATTACAAGAGAACTCAACAAGGAGCCCTCACTGCATTGCTCCTCTATTTATATAAATACAATGTGGTCCATGCTACAACAATGTGTTTATCTCATGTCTATTCACCATGCTTCTACCTCATGTCCTATTACTCATCCACATGTGTTTTTCTTAAGGCCACCATGCTTCCTACATGTGCCCTGATATCATACCTTTAATCTCCACTATACATGTGCATACTATGTGTACACTATAAGGAACCCTTGTTTCTTGATGTCATCCCTAATCCTAGCTCTTCATCTAGACTTCTCTTAATCCTTCCAGACTGTTCTAGACTCTATCACATGACTTCCAGGTCACATGCTCTCCATCCATTGTAAACTAATAATTACCACTGTCTTATATCTGTCCTAACCCTAACCCTACCTAAAGTCTGTCCATACTCTTGTCTTATAACACAACTCTTTTTCTGAGAAAATACAACTAGTCCCCACTCTAGTTATAATTGATAGAGAACCTAAATATAAAATTTCTCAGATAGTGGACTCCAAAATCAATTGCCAATGAGCATATAAACTCCTGTATAAGATGACCTGGCTAGAATATAAAGATACAAAAGACAAATTCAAGTGAATCTCTGTATCTGAACTTACTCATACTACCAACTTGGTATCTAATTTTTATATCGTGTATCTTGCCAAGCCTAGTCCACTTCTTTTGTCTTAATCATGCTATTATATTTGTCCCCTACCTCCACACACTTCTAATGGGATTTTCTTTATTATTTTCATTTAATCCCAGCTTTTATGTACTCTTTATAGGGTTTTCATTTCAAATTTTTGGACTTTATTTTGATTTCTATCTCCTACATTTCATTACTCATACAGTTAGACATAATAAAAGTTAAGAAATGAAATTAAAAACTAAATAAAATACAAAGCAACTATACTAGTAGGAGATAGGTAATGGAGTTCTCTTTTCAACCTTCTCCTGACTTTCTCCAGGTCCCTCTTCAGACCTCTCCTCATTGTCTCTGTCTTCTTCTTTGTTCTCCTTATTGCTGCTATATGGATCCTCCTTCAAACCCCATCTCCACTCCACTATGGCCCCAATTCTTGCTAATTAGGCTAAATTCCTCTCCTAGTCCTCTATTAAGTCCTTCTAGGACTTCCCTATGTTTTGGTACTCTTCCATGATATTCTGGAGTGCTTTTTCAATAGCACTTAAGACCCTGCCATAGGCAGAGATCATAGCTGGGAAGTTGGTGTTAGTGTGAGAAACACACCACTACTTAATAGCAATACATTCAGTGTATACAAGAGATTGGCTATGAAGAACATTATTAGTAAAAGAAAAACTAAAAGAAATCCCTTTACTTACCTTGAATTGTGCACCAGGCAATTCTGCTTGGCACATACACACCTCTTATAGGGATTAGCACTATCCATCTTAACTCCAGCATCTCTGTGGTACTTTCCTAGTTTCTTTCCTTTAGCTTTCTTAGAAGGCTGTTACTCTTCTTATCTTCTGAGTTGACTTTCTTCTATTTAGTTTCCAGGTCATGGAAACCTCCAGTACTCTCAAAGAGAGTGGCATTCTCTGCTAATACCTTATCCATTTCTTTTTCTCCTCCTCTTCTACAATCCTCCATTTTTTGGCCTTCTCTCTTATCTTAGCCTCTACCTCTTTTCTTGCTTTCTAAGCTATATACTCTACATAATGGGCCTCTGCTGCTTCTTCCAAGCAGGCTGGAAGCCATTGCTTCTCTTTGTGCCTTCTCTGTATTTCACATAGCTGCTCTTCAAGCATTTCAGCATCATTCTGAGAAATATCAAAGAAAATAGAGGAAGATATGGTAATACAGAAGAAAAGGCAAAAATATTTCTTTTCTGTTTATGTATTGTTGATCTAGGCACCATTACAGGATTCTTCAGATAAATTCAATAGAACTTCAAAGGCTTAGTTTTAAAAGAGAGATACTGTTATATGCCAAGTCTACCCATCTAGAAAATACATTCTCATAGTATTACTGCTTTCCCAACATTTACTATACAAGCCTACCTTTCATAGCAGCCATCTTTCTTGCAACACATCCATGTAGCAGTGATGCAAATATCCAGGTATTCTGTCTTCTATAATAGGAATACCTCTATCTAACTTAGTCTCCTATGGTAGAGTGATACTTCTGTTAGTGTTTCACCACTAAAACCTCTACTTGGGATAATAGTAGCTATACCACTGAAATTCCAAGTATCTCCTATATTATATAAGACTAGTAGTTACACTGTAATTCACTAGTCTGATAATCAACAATGATAATCCTTATTGAACTCAATTTCCAATGTTCAACAGCAACACACTAATCAGTACTTACTCCTATCTGAAATTACAACTATGTAGCAGACAGACAACACAGCACATAAGCTAAAGCCAAGATCATTTCATAAGTTCACATCTCCAAGCTAATCCCACAGACTTTCACTGTCAAAATCTTGAACAATGGACTTAAATTTCTCGTTTTTATTTTCCATTTTCATTTTCTTTTCATTTTATTTTCCTATTTTCTATTTTTAGAACTTGGGGTTAGAGTTTGGGATGAAATCACTTGATCACATTCCAGTCACATCAGGTGATATAGTGATGGTGATGATCACGTGACACAGGGAAAGATGTAGAAGGTTCTGGAAGGATGATGTCATACAACATGTGAAACACATGTTGACCTTAAGGTATACACATGGTTATTTAGGGTAGGCTGGGATTAGCTTGCATAGACCATTAGGTATTTATATATAAGGTAGACTATCTTGTACAGAGTTCTCTATTGAGTTCTCTTGTGTTACTCAATACAAGAGTTGTTCTATTACTCCACTCTAAGGGTTCTAGTTCATAACATTCACCTCCAGCATGAATCACACCTGATACTACTCAAGGCATCAAAAATACTATAATCTCTTATAAGAATAACCAACTGGTTGAAATAAATACTTGGAATGGCAAAGCCTACTCCATTTTCATCTTTGAAACTATCAAATTTCTCAATATTGATTTCAAGAATATATCTACTTTACTCTTATATATGACAAACTTCATTAGGAACAGAAATTTAAAGTACAACACAGAAAACAATGTTCCACAACTTAAAGGTTTCAGTTAGGCTGTCTAGCAATTTATCTTTTCCATTTATGAATCAGGATGGAATTTGCTTAAAGCTAATGATAATAAAAATCTAGAGATTCCATCTTCCATGACAGAGATACTTCTATCCAACTTAGTCTTCCATGGCAGAGTTGTACTTCTATCAGTATCTTAACACTGAAGCCTCTGCTTGGGACAATAAAGGCTATACTACTGGAACTCCAAGCATCTTTTATAGTATGTACCTATATATAAGACTAGTAGTTACACTGTAATTTGCTAGTCTGATAATTGATAAAGATAACTCTTATTCAACTCAATTTCCAGTGTTCAACAGCAATATACCAATCAGCACTCATTTTCTCCCCAGACTTCTTCCTTCTATCTGAAGTTGTGACTATATAGCAGATAGACAGTGCAGCATATAAGCTGAAGACATTTAGGTAAAATGTAGTGTTAAAATTCACTTCCAAGATTACTGTCAATAAACTCATCAAAAGAATAATCAAGCAGAATTTGCTAAAATATCCATAATTCAATCAACAGTTCTAGAAAGGTAAAGCCCAGAATCAACATGACTACAAAAGGTCCTTCTAGAAAGCAAATTATTGCTCCTATGAGTAACAATAACAAATCAAAGTTTATTACTGCATCTAGCTTACATATTACTAATTTAAACAAAGCACTCAGGAATATCAAGTCAAAAGTTATGGCATACTTTGTTCATGTCAATCAACATGGCATCATTATAACAACAAATAAGGTCACTTCACCATCAGACCTTCAAACAATTAAAAATTTATATCAAAAATATCAATAATATAGATTCTAATAACATTTCAACTTCTTAAATTTCTCAGTCCAAATCCTATTTGAAAATAATGGACATTTCTTACTTAATGGAAAATACTGATATGCTCATCAACTTTAGTGTGGTTAAGACCACCTTAAAGAACAATCATATTTTTAACAATATATCTCTTACTTTGAAGTCTTAGGTTATCAAAGCATTACCTAAATTAGATATAGCAATTGTATGGCTGGACATATGGGATGTTTGAAGTGGTAGTAATGTTAAATGTCTGATAAACAGGTGTTTCAATGTAGGAAGCTATATTACCATCATTTGAGGTAAGAACATGAACTCTGGAGTTTCTTAGTGCAAAGATTGCTAGAAGTAGAAATACACTACCTTTACTAGTAGAGATCAGGACTCAAGATATGTCAAGTGCAATGGACCACACAAAACTAAACATTATCAATACTTACTTGGTGCTACAAGGAAAACTTCAAGATAAACCCATCTCAATCAGAAATCAAACAAGATAAACTATATCTGTATATCTTCAAGTGTCTAAACTGTAAAGGCAACTACCAAGCCAATTCCAACAAATGTCCATTCTGGAAACATTGATTCAACAATAAATAGTACTCAAAGAAATATCAAGAACTCTGAGAAATCAGGAAGTTAAGTAGTCAACTCACTTAGCTATAAGCAGTATTTAAGTATGATTAAAAACATCAAGCTTTTTTTGCAAAATTTTCAAAAGAACAAGCTTTTTACTGACATGATTTTGAAATCCAATAAGGAGTTCAACATTATCTTCATTCAAGAACTATCTTAGTTGTTTATTCATTTAATTCCTAGTTCTTTAAATGAAGGAGGAGAGAGTTTAGTAGGTGCTCTCAATCATCCTGACTAGATTACTTTTTCTAGGACACCTTTAAACAATAATGACTCTCCTAGGATCATTTGTTATATCAATACTCAACTTTCTTACCTGTGTTTTTCTCTACAGAAGGATATTTTTAATCACAAAGATATTTGTTTACTTTTCTTTCTTCAATAACATTTACTACATGATTAATGTTTATTCTGATGTCAATCAAACAGCTTTAAAGTATCTCAAGGATACTGAAGCAAACATCTGTAATGTTTTGGTCATAACTGGTAATTTTAACATTAGAGATGTTGTAGCAACCACTTGTCACACAGACTTGTAGTGCTTACTTCAGCAAAGCTCTCCAGTGGGCTATCTAGTAGTGAGGATTACAAGAGAACTCAACAAGGAGCCCTTGCTGTATTGCTCCTCTATATATACTATTACATCGTAGTCCATACTACAACAATATTAACCAGCCCTTATGTCCATACATCGTCCTCATGTCCTATTACTCATCCACATGTGTTTTCCTTAAGACCACCATGCTTCCTACATGTGCTCTGACATCATACTCTTAATCTCCACTATACATGTGCACACCATGTGTATACTATGAGGAACTCATGTCCCTTGATGTCACTCCTAACCCTAACTCCTATCTAGACTCCTCTCAATCCTTCTAGACCATTAGTCCTTCCAGACCGTTCTAGACTCTGTTACATGACTTCCAGGTCATATGCCTATCTCCTATCTCTCTTCCATTGTAAACTAATAATTATACTAACTATCTTTGTCTGGCTAATCCTAACCCTAGCCAAAGTCTGTCCATACTCTCATCTTATAACACCATGCTCACTACTGTGCATCTTACCCTAAATGACCATATGTAGAACATGTGGTATTTATGTTATGTGATGTCATTTGTTCTAGATCCTTTTACTCTGTTCTCTGTGTCTTGTGACCTAACCCTAACCCTATGTTCTAAAAATAGAAAAATAAGAAAATAAAACAAAATAAAAATGAAAATAAAAAATAAAATTAAGAGAAACTAAGTCCACTGTTTGTGAACTTGACAGTTAGCAATGTTGATAAAATTGTTTAAACATATGTTATTTTTAACAATTGTTTTGAAATGTTTCCAGGATATCCTATCTGGACTAGATGTTAATGAGATATTACACTTGGCAATAGTGCTTTTGAATTTTTCAGCCAAAAAAGAGGCCTAGACAGGATTTTATTTAAAATGTCAGAATTGACATGTCAATTTTGTGCCAAGTTAAATGATTGATAAAGTACTTGCCATAAATTGTCAAGCTCTATTCAAGGTTATTCATTATATTATAGAGCTTCAATAGCCAGGAGTTTTTACTTCCTGACTCAAGTCTTGAGCTCTCAAAGTCTTTGGTGTTTTGACATTATTTCTTGAATTTTATTGTCAAAGAATAATCATTTTGACTTCTTGACAGTGTTTCTGAATATTTTCCAGTTATCTAATTGTTTGGATAGTCTATACTTTACTGGTTTGGATTGACAATCCTCATTCTACCTATCACAAAATAAGCTACTCACTGGTTGTGATACTTGAACTTAATGGTGTTTCAGAGGTTCAGTATAAGAAAATAGTAATAATAAGTGATGAGTAGTATCAACAGGAATAATTGATGTAAATTAATGAAAATTAATGTTATTAAGTCTAAAGTCTAATTCTTAGACACAGAGGTATATATACAAAATAGTAATGGTCCATGTACAAGCTGTTTCCATCACATGATCAAAACTCATACCCGATAGGAGCTGTTATCTGTCATAGCAGCTGTCAGGCTAATTTTAGAAGATAACTAATAATGTTACTATATTGATATGTTTTTATCTCTATCAATACTTATTGCTATTAGATATATTATATATCATTAGAAACTGTTTAATGAACACTTTCCAATGCAAGTTTAATTGTGCAAATCCATTCAGCCATTCATGAGATATTAACAGACAAAGCTTTTACAGCTGCTAATGGCCTGATATCTCACTTGTTTGTTGTCACTTTTGTATATCTCATATATGTGTAAATAACCCTCATTTGGGACTTTTCAGTACAACTTATTATGTGAAAATCTATCTACTGGTTGTGGAAATACAAGCTAAATGAAGTTTGTGACAATGAGCTTGTAGATTAGATATTTATAAGACAATTCATACTCACTAGATTTATTTATAAATATAGCACAGAAGACAAAAGTGTAAGGGTAGACTTGATAAATAACATGAGAGGACTAGAGATGGTACTATGCAAATAATCAACCCTAGCTTCAATAGATGACATTACATCTAGCTTTTTTATCACATAGTCATAATTTTTGGATAACAAGAGTTTGGAAGGATTGTGAGATGAGTGTGGTGCAAGTCCAATTTGATTAACAGACTGAAGAACCATACATAGTAGCTATCATTCTTAAATATGGAAGTGATAATATAATAATATCCTATTGCTGCACATATTCTAGGTTGTCAGATACTGTAAAGATTATTATTTAGAACTCTATGGAATTGATAAGAGATCCAGAGTTTGGTTCTTGGTTTGATAAATGATTGGAATAAAGTGTGATCTGCATAGGAAAAAGATGAAAAGAGTATGAATGTTGAATAGTATGTAATATAGGGTGATTGTTAGTAGGAGATTGAGGTTAGAAGAGAAGTAAAGAGAGATAAGGTACACTTGTAAGTATAAAGGTGGATATTAAAGTTCTCAAGTCCTAGAGTTGGCTTACAAGACTGGCAAGAATGTTGCTTGTAGAAATTTCTGTAGTTTGTTGGTGCTTGGCTACTTTTTATAGATGATATTATAGAAGACCTAGGGTCTTATCTATGTAGATGGGATTTCAGAGTTGGTCTATAAATGCTGACATTATTTGAGAAGTGAGAGATAGCAAAAAAGGTTAAGTTATATAGATAGATGATTTAGGATTGTTAGACCAAAATACTTTAAGGTCTAAGAAGAGAGGATTTTGTTCTGCTATTAGGGAGACTGGGTAGAAGCATATGTAAGATACTTCAAATCTCTAAGACAAACCTGAGTTTTATTGCCAACAATTACATAGTACATAACTTATCTCTAAAAAGAATTTCACAAAACAGAATGAGATTCTTTCAGAGACAAAAACTCTCTTAAATACTCTAATAGTTTATACCAATCAAGTGGAATATTGCTGACATAACTATAGAATGATTGTATTCATGTAATTAGAAATAGCCAGGAATAATAAAACTTTCTAGAATGATAGACCAGAGATAATAATAGCTTACTAATAACTGAGAGGAGACAAGAGAATAGTAGATGACAGGCTTGAAGCAATGGATGATATATAAGAACAACTAGCAATGGATAGGACTACAGAAAATAGATAGAAGTTGGAGTGTAAATAAAGATGTAAAAGTGTATTCTCTTACAGACTTGGTCTAAAGGCACAGATCACAAGTACTGACATAATGGACAATATACCATAATATTTAAGACTATCTATAACTCTTGGAAACAATCTCCAGTATCTTTCATTGTCCTACATATGTAGTAAGTTTGGTATCATAGTGTAAGGAAACAATGTAGTATTTAAGGTTTAGAATTTGTGGTACATATATTTTACCATAAAAGAAAAACAGACCATTGACTTCTGACTATTTGGAAGAATACAAGAACCTTGCCAATGACTATCAGAGTTCTTAGATAGCCTTTGTTACTAGTTTCTCTTGTTTTCTGCTCTAATTTCTACAGCAAATATCTGTTAGAATACTGTATTCATTATCTTTTAGAAAAACACCTTTCAAAGCATGAACTGCAAAAAAAATCCAAATGGAAAAGCACTATATCCTGGTTGTTCCATACTTCTATTAGAAAATCAAATCTGGCCAAGTATAAATACCACTAGGCTTGATGATAGCTGAGCTTTTTGTGGTTATAAAGTACTCTAAATATTTGTGATACACCCATATTTTAACTGGACTTGCAGCACCTCCTAGACAATACCTCTACTCTTCCAATATAGATGATTGCTAACATTGCTAATATTTCTTCATCATAAATTTTATAGTTCTGCTTGACTGGAGATATAGACTTGCTGAAAAAGTCAAATAAGTGTGACTTTCTGTCTATCATTAACTGTTGAGAGAGAATAGTTCCAGTTGCAAAGTCTAAGCTATTTGCTTCAACACAGGACAGTTCTGTGTTATCTAAAGAAACTAGTATGGGTACAGAAGTAACTACTTTCTTCAGAGCATTAAAGTCCACTTTCTGGTTGTATTCCCAAGTCCAGTTGCTGAGTAATCTAGTAAGGCTGAAAAGAGGTCAGACAATAGTAAAAAAGTCTTGGATAAAGTGGTGGTAAAAGTTGACAAATCTAAGGAAGACATAAATATGGCCATTCATGAACTCCAGAAACCTTTACATGGTTTATTAAAATAGAGAAACAGTTTGTACATTGCCAAGATCTCTAAAACTCTCCATACTATTCTAGCATGCTTCTTTATGGTTTAGGTAAAGATTATAATGTTGTCCAGATACACCACAACAATCCCCTCTATGATTATATTTTAGAAAATATTGTTCATCATTGTTTGAAAAGTCACTGGACTGTTGGTTATGCTGAAGAATATTATAAGAGACTCAGAAACATCTTTATTGGTATGAAAAGCAGCCTTCCATTCATCCCCAGACTTAATCCAAATATTATTGGACCTCTAATAGACATCTAACTTCATAAAATACTTAGCTTCTTGAAGTTGAGAAACAAGCTCCAAAATAAGCAGAAGCAGATATCTATTCTTAATAGTTATAAAATTGAGTGTATGATAGTCCTGAAACAATCTGAGAATACCATCCCTATTCTTGATAAAGAACATAGGTGTTGTGATAGGTGACTTAGAGAAACAAATACAACTAGTTTGCAGATTTTCTAAGAAAAAGGCATCAAGCTTTGTTTGTTCTGCAGAAAAGAGAGAAAGAGGAGATATATCTTGGAAGGCTTGGGCTCTGATTCAGAGATAAGTTCTATTATATAGTCTTACTAGCAGTAGTTTAAGAATATATTAAACTCTTCTTTTTCAAATATCAACTTGAAACCATAAATGTATCTAGAAAGTGAGAGGAGCACTTCATTTGCTTATCATATGTCAGGCACAGTTTATACTAGGGGTGAAAGTCTACAAAATGGGTTTGTATTTATGTAGACTTGTAGAATGATCTTAGCTTTAGCTTATATGCTACACTATCTATCTACTACATGGTCATAATTTCAGATAATAGAAAAAAGTCCAAGATAGAAGTAAGTACTAATTTGGTGTGTCATCATTGAATACTAGAGATTGAGTTTAACAAGAGTTTATCTTCATCAATTATCAGACTAGCAAATTACAGTGTAACTACTAGTCTTATATACAAGTTCTTATTATAGAAGATATTCAGAGTTTCAGTGGTATAGCCCCTATTATCCCAAGTAGAGGTTTCAGTGTTGAGATACTAACATGGATGACTTTGCTATGGAAGACTGAGTCAAATAGAAGTATCTTCCTCATAGAAGATAGAATACCTGGATAGTTGCATCACCACTACAAGGCATATTGCAAGAAAGGTGACCATGGTAGAAGATGAGCTTGTATGGTTGGGAGATGATATCACTGTGGGAATGTAATTTCTGGATGAGTGGACTTGATATATGACATCATATACCCATCTAACTTTATCACAGATAACACTTTTCTAGCATCTGATCTACTTCAAACATCTGTAGAAGAGAATATCTTCTTTCTTAATCTACTCATCCTCTTCTAGTATGAATTTACTTAGTTGCTTTTCATGTCTGATCACTTTATTACTGATTACATGATTTTTCATAATCTCTATGAAACTTCAGACTCTATTTCTAAGAACTTTAATATACTCAGAGTAGTCACCTGTCTCTTCTAATCCTCAAACAGTCTTAGTACTAGTATTTAAGATATGTAGATACTCTATAGTTGCTCAGCTTGAAAATTAACTAGCATAGTGCACTGTTCTAAGTACTCATGCTTAGAAGTCTAACTTTTTTCATACTCCACTTCCTGTTAATATTCTCTTTCCAAATATGACTATTGCAATATATAGAGGTGTAGCATATCCATTGAAGTCAAGATCACTCTGGATTCACATCTGTACACATTGAATGATATTTCTCCACTCTTCCAATATCTTCCATAATTTTTTGCAAATGGTTTTATCTTCCAGACATGTTCCTTACATGATAGTACTGTTGAATACAGCTCACACCTCATTATTTAAGATTCAATAAAAGTCTCTCAGAAGTCCAAAATGAGTTATTAGTGTACTATCTGAGAATACAGAGTATAGAAGTTGGAATGACCTTTAGCTTCAACTTGTATACTACATCTCTACAAGTTACACTGATTGCATATTTCAGATGATAAACTCAGAACATAGTGAGTAGCTAAGTCTACCGGAAGGTGGTAGGTATGTTATTACTAATACCAGAAGTTAGTAATAGTGTTAGTTAATTTTCAGAATAAGACTTACAGTATAAACTACTAGCTTATATAATGAGTATACTACTCAGAGTAGCTATCTAGAAATGGAGACTGCTAAGTGTTACTCTGGTTTCTAGTAATTCTCAGATATCAAGGATAGAGATTTATAGAGTTGACAAAAGTCCAGAAAAGAAGTCTAAGATGAAATAGAGACTTTTGATTTATATTAGAAGTGGTTAGGAAGTATAGATAAGAGAAAAGGCATTTATCCAAGAGTTGGGACAGATGTGGCCAGATTGGGATATGATATGTAGCTGGATTGCTAAACCTACAAGTATTTTGTTAGTAATAATTTCTGAAGTAGTTTGGTACTTGGCCATTTCATATAAATGATGTTGTGGGAGCTCCAGAGCTTCATCTATGCTCACAGAGTTCTAGCAGTGTCCTGTAATATTTGACATCATTATAAAATATAAAATAGAAAGAAATATTGGATAACAAGAGAGTAATCCAAAAATGTCTGTTTATAGTATTACCCAAAGATCTCTTCAAAAGGGTCTTCTTCTGCTATTACAATAACTATATAAAGGCATAATAAAACTCTGAAGCTCCAGAAAATCCTAAGTTTATTAACTAGCTTAGTAACTATACAACTTACTTCTAAGAAATCCTAACAGAATAGTATAGATATTAGGAAACATTGACAATACTGTAAGTTCAGATCCACTTTATCAAGGTTTAGTTACACTCCTAGGCTTGTTACTACCTAGACTAGCTCCTGATAGACTAGTAACTGACTTTACCTCATCCTAATCTCTATTGTCTAGTCTGCTACAGTAGTACTATAGTTATTTAGTTAATTATAGTTGTAGATATTGATTGGTCAAGTGTACAAACCATATTTTTGGACTATTCTACTATAGTATATATGGTAGTGGTATAACAGTAGAATATCTTATCCAAATATCATCTGGAGTTTCTAGGTACTTATGACTTTTCAAGTAAGACTAATCCTCTTATGATAGAGTTCTTAAATATAATAGCTACTCTAAATACTATTTAGTTTATTTTGATGTGCCAGAGATCTGATTACATAAGCACATAATAATAGTGCTTTAGTACTGTTAAAAATGAAGAGACTAATTTAGTAATAGTAGTAAAGTGTAAACTATGAAAGTTTAAAGTATGGGAAAGTGGATCAATATCATATACCAAGCCTAACCCTATCAACAACCTATTTTCTGTGGTAGTGTTATCACTCTATAAGACCCTGTACATAACCTGTTTTCTACAGTAGTATTATTTCCTTACAACATCTCTATTTATAACATGTTTTCCACAGTGGTGTTATTCCTCTATTCAAACTCCACAAGTACTTGGTATTCGATAATAGAGTTTACTCTTTTCCAATCTAAACTCCTATGAGTATCTCAAAACTGAAACATCTACTTATTATTGCTGCTAATATTATTCTGAGCTATATTATAAAGTAATAGTATTACTGTTATGAACTTAAGCTTAAGAGTTAGAACAAAAAAATAATCTTGTATATAGTTTACACAAAAGAACTTAATGAAGTTCTAGATACAAAGTGTCTATCTTATATATACTTAGCTAATGGTCCATGCTACACTAAACCTAACCTACCCTAAAGAACATATGTATTACATACTATTGACATATTATATAACATTATTGTTCCAGAACCTTCTATATTCTTCTGTAACACATAATTGTGTAACTGTAACTTGTGACTGTATAACACTATGCTATATCAGGTGATATTTTGTGACTATTATGTGTGATATTATGCTATCTCTTAACTCTAAGTCTAAAAATAAAAATAAATAGAAAATAAAATGAGAAATGAAATGAAAATAAATAAAATTCACTATTTTCAACTCTAAAAATTATCTGAGTACTCCTTAGTACTATTTAGTACTTAAAGACTGGTAAATGCACTGTGATCTTTAGTCCAATAATCAACTATTGTCAATACTAAACTCTAGTGTTATAGTAATACACTTATCCTATTACTACTCAACTGTGCATCTTCCCCATTCAAGAAATCAAATCAAATAGAATCAAAATAAAATATAAGAGTTCAAGTATACTATAACAATATTGGTCTTATAGAAAGTACATAGACTATGGTCTGTAGTATGTAAGATAGACTAGTTTGTAATGGAAACTCCATCAAATTCTCTTATATTACTCAATACAAGAGTTGTCTTTTATTCTATTACTTGAAATTAAGTTATAACAACTAGAAATTTACAGAGTATATACCAGTCTTTAAATATAGGAATAAGTGTCTAAAACACTTGGAAACTTAAGTGGTACTATTATTACATATTTTAACAATTATCCAGACAGATGTTTGATCAAATTATAAAAATTAACTAAGTATAGAATTTGGGATAGAAGTAATCTCTATTATGAAAGACTAGGCACTTACAGGATTTGACAAGGAATAACATCACCATAAAAGATAGGTTATTTAAAGGATTGAACTTTGACATGTAATAAGATGTCAGTAGTTTCAAGAAATAAGAGGATATAGCAAAGTTTCATAAGTATCAAGAATACTGATTGTTAAATGTAGTTTACACCTCATTATCTGAGACCCAATAATAGTTTCTTGGAATTTCAACTGGATTATCTAAGTTTTATCTGAGAACATGAAAGCAGGAGTTGGAACAACCTTTAGCTTCAGCTTATATGTGTTATGGGACATTCAAACACTAACAAATTTTATTCTCTTTTCTTTTATTTTTCTGATTTTACTTTTCTTTTCTTTTATTTTCTTTTGAAGGATGATAAAAAAGGCACGTGACAATGAAGTCACATGACAGGTCACATGATGTGACACCATAAGCCTAGAACTTGATGGAAGGGTCTGGAAGATGACATCAGGGCACCTGGAGTACATATAGTGGCCTTGAGTAGAATATGAGGCAGAAATGAGGATAAAGCATAGATATAAGAGCAGGGTTATTTATTAGTAGCACAGACCATGAACCATTTGTATAAATAGGACTTTAATTAAGAAGAGGCTCCTTGTCGAGTTCTCTTATAAAATCCCTACTAGATATCTGTCTTAAGAGATCTGCTCATTGTATGATCATTGGACTTTGTGTCTAGTGGTTGCCACAACAGTAGAACTCGACTACTCTAGAGGACTCTGCATTTCGCAGACTCCTTTCACTTATTCTCTTTTCATCCTTGACTGAGAGCTGGGTGCTCAATGTCAAGAAGAAACCAAGCTGAACCCTAGATGTTAAGGGGTATACTAGCTAAGCAGGCAAAGCTTAGCCAGTCATTTGCACACTTGTCCACGTGTGTACTTCAGTCATATCACCTTGTGTGAACATGGTAGATAGTTTTTTTGAGTAGAAGCCTTGTGCTGTGGTGTACCATTGTTGCCTATACACACAGAAGAGTGGTGTAGTCTATTAAGGAGCACCTAGTTTAGGGATTCCCTGCTTAGGGATAATAGTTTACATTTTGATTAGGACAGTAGTCAGTAGACAGTATAGGTGGAACAAGAAGAGTGTCTACTATTACCTACAGAGAAATACCACTGTTTAGATTGACAGCAAGATAATAAATAAAGGAATACACCATTGTTAACAATTAACAATGAGAGAATAGATCAAAGAAATATATTTGGTGAAGAAATGGCAGGAATAGGACAAGTAGATATAGGGGAGATGATGATGAGATATGGTAAAGAAGAAGCAGCTAGATTGATGGAAGAAATAATAAAAACACAAAAACAATTAGAGGGATTACTAGTAGAAGTGGAAAAGAAGAGACGGCAGGAAGATAGAGAAATGGAAAGAAGAAGAGAGAAGGAACAGGAGGAAATGGATAAGTGGATGGAAGAGTGTAGAAAGAGAAATGAGAAGGAGAAAGAAGAAAAGGAGAAGAAGAAAAGAGTAGATGAAGAATGGAGAAGGATAGAGAAAATAAGAATAAAAGAAGAAAGAATGGCTGAGAAAGAATGGAAGCATCAAGAGATAAGAGAAGCGAGAAGGAAAGAAAACAGAAGAAGAGCAATGGAGAAAAAGACATGTTTTGAGTGTGGATAATTTGGTCATATGGCCAGTCATTGCAAAAAGGAAGGAAGAAGGGAATCAGTACCAGTGTCCTCAAACAAATTTGAAGTGTTGAAGGTTAGAGTGATGCAAAGAGGGGAAGGAAACAGCAAAGAAGTAACAAAGGATAGAAGGGAAATATTGAGGGAAGAAAAGGCTAAAAGAGGGATGGAAAAGAAGGAAAAAGCATTGAGAGAAGTAACAGTAAAGATTGGGTTGAAACAAGAAGAAGAAGAGGAGGGGATTGTAACAGAGGCATTGTTGGACAGTAGTGCAACAGGGCTGGTGATGAGTGAAGAATTTGCAAGGAGGCATAGGTTTAAGAAAACAAGGTTAGAAAGACCAATATATATGAGAAATATGGATGGAACATTGAATTATGCAGAGCCAATTGTAGATACAGTGGAGGTGGAGATATTTTTTAAGGGATATAAAGAAAGGATGTCAATAGATGTGATAAGAGGTCAGAAGTGGAGCGTTATATTGGGTATGCTATGGCTAAGATGCCATAACCCAGAAATAGACTGGAAAACAAGGGAGGTGAAGGTAATGAGATGTCCAGATGAGTGTGGGAAAAAGTGGAAGACAGGAAGATAGATGAAACTAGGGTGGAAGAAGCAAGAAGAAAAAGAAGAAAAAGAGAAGAGAAGACCAACGATAGAGGAAGAGAAAATAATAGCAAGAATAGTGGAAGAAAAGGAGAATGAAGAGGAGAATTTGATAGAGCTGAGAGCGACAGAAGAGATGGTTTCACAAAGGTTCCATAAATACTTAAAGGTATTTGAAAAGAAGGATTCAGAGAGGATGCCAACAAGGAAGACCTGAGATTATGCTATAGATCTCAGAGAAAGATTTGTACCAAAAAAGGGGAAGATATATCCATTGTCAAGAGTGGAAAGAGAAGAGGTGCAGGAGTTTGTAAAGGATCAGTTGAGGAAGAGGTATATCAGGCCATCGAAATCACCACAGACATCACCGGTGTTCTTTGTGCCGAAGAAAGATGGGAAGAAGAGGATGGTGCAAAATTATCGATATTTGAATAGTTGGACAATCAAGAACAATTATCCATTGCCGCTAATCTCAGATTTGATAGATAATATAGGGAAGAAAAAGGTGTTTACAAAGATGAACTTATGGTGGGGGTACAATAATGTGAGGATAAAGGAAGGAGATGAGTGGAAGGCAGCGTTCTCGATGCCAGAAGGGTCATTTGAACCCACGGTAATGTTTTTTGGGTTAACTAACTCACCTGCAATGTTCCAGGCAATAATGAATGACTTGCTTAGAGATTTAGTGGTAGAAGAGAAGGTAGTGGTGTTTATTGATGATGTGATGGTAGCAACAGAGACTGAGGAGGGATATGACGAGATTGTGGAAGAGGTGTTAAAAAGGTTGGAGGAAAATGATTTGTTTGTAAAGCCAGAAAAGTATGTGTGGAAGGTCAGGGAGGTAGGGTTCTTGGGAGTGATAATAAGAGAAGATAGAGTAAGGATGGAAAAGGAAAAGGTGCAGGGAGTTGTAGAATGGCTGGTACCAAAGAATGTGAAGGACGTGCAGAAGTTCTTGGGGCTAGCAAACTATTATAGACAGTTTGTGAAAGATTTTGCTAGGATAGCAAAGCCTTTACATAAAACGACAAGGAAAGGAAAGAAGTGGGATTAGGGAGATAAACAGCAGAAAGCATTTGAGGAGCTAAAGAGGAGATTTACAATGGAGCTAGTCTTGGTAACACCAGACTTGGATAAGGAGATGAGAGTGGAGGTAGATACATCAGATTTTGTAATAGAAGGAGTATTGTCAATGAAGTGTGAAGATGAAAGGTGGAGGCCAGTGGCCTATATTTCTAAATCGTTGAATGAAGCGGAAAGAAACTATGAAATTCACGATAAGAAGATGTTGGCAATAGTTAGATACTTAGAAGCATGGAGACATTTCTTAAAAGAAGCCAAGGGTTAATTCAAAATATAGATAGATCATAAGAACTTGGAGTACTTCATGAAGGCTCAGAAGTTGAATCGAAGACAGGCAAGATGGTCATTATATTTGTCAAGATTTGATTTTGCTTTGAAGCATATAACTAGTAAGATTATAGAGATAGCAGACAGTTTGAGCAGGAGAGTAGATTGGGCAGAAGAGGTAGAAAAAGATAATGAGAATCAAGTAATGGTGAAGGAAGAATAGTTAGAAGTGAGAGCAATGGAGCGGTTAATAGAAGGACCAGAGAAAGAAATTGTGAAAAGAATTAAAGAGGCAAGAGATAAAGATGAAAAGGTAATAAAAGTAGTAAAAGAAATGAAGAAGGCAGGAGTTAAAATATTGAGAGATGAGGAATGGCAAATAGAGGAGGGACTAGTGTTGAAAGAAGGAAAAGTGTATGTACTGAAAGATGAGAAGCTGAGAGTAGAGATTATCCGGTTGCATCATGATATACTGGTAGCAGGACATAGAGGACAGTGGAAAACAGTAGAGTTGGTCACTAGAAATTATTGGTGGCCAGGAGTAACAAAGGAAGTAAAGAGATATGTGGAAGGGTGTGATCAGTGTCAGAGGATGAAGAATAGAGCAGAGATACCAGCTGGAAAATTAAGGCCTAATCAAATACCAGAGAAACCATGGCAATATATATCAGTGGATTTTATTACAAAGTTACTGACATCAAAAGGTCATGATTCAATCTTGGTAGTATGTGATAGGTTTTCGAAAATGTCACACTTTGTGGTAACAACAGAAAAAACAACGGCAGAAGGGTTGGTGAGATTGTTCAGAGATAATGTGTGGAAGTTGCATGGGTTGCCAGAGAGTGTGATTTTGGATAGAGGGCTGCAGTTTGCAGCAGGAATGACAAAGGAGTTGAATAAAATGTTGGGGATAGAAACGAAGCTGTCAATGGCTTATCATCCAGAGATGGATGGGCAAACAGAAAGAACAAATCAGGAGCTGGAGCAGTATTTGAGAATGTATGTCAATCACAGACAAAACAATTGGGCTGAATGGTTGGCAACGGCAGAATTTGCATTCAATAATAAAGTGCACACAGTGACAAAGATGTTACCGTTTCAAGTTAATTATGGAAGAGAACCAAAGATGGGCTTCGATATTAGAAAAAAGGAGAAGAATGAGAAGGTGGAAGAGTTTGCGAGAGAGAGATGAAGGAGAAACATGAGGAGGTAAGAGCAGCATTGGTAAGATCACAGGAAGAGATAAAGAGACAAGTAGATAGGAGTAGGAAAGAGATGGAGAAATATAGAGTAGATGACAAGGTACTGATTAGTACTAAAGATTTTTCGATGGAGTTGAGGAAGAGGGCAACAAAGAAGTTGATGGAGAAATTCATAGGACCATATATGGTCAAGAAAATTGTATCAGAAAATGCAGTAGAGTTGGAGTTACCGGCAGTATTAAGGATACATCTGGTGGTAAATGTGAGAAGAATAGTGAAGTATAAGGAACAGATTGAGGGACAGAAGAAGATACCACCACCGCCTGTTGAGGTAGCTAGTGAGAAGGAGTATGAAGTAGAAGAAATTTTGGATAAGCAGGAGAGAAGAGAAAAAACAAAGTATTTGGTAAAATGGAAAGGGTATATGGCAGAAGAAAATATATGGGAAGGGTTAGAAAACTTAAAGAATATGGGGGAGAAGATAGAAGAGTTTGAAAAAGGAAGATTTGAGGAAGAAATACAGAGAATAAGGATAAAGAAAGGAAAAGAGATAAAGTTGAATCTGGAAGCTGAAAAATTCAGAAGAGGAGAGTTACCAGGAAAATATACAGCAAAGTTGTTATATGGGTGGAATGATAAGAAATTTGATAAAGAGTATTTGAAGAAGTTAGAAAAGAATTGGAATAGGTAGAAGAACGATAAAGAGGAAGGAGAGGGGGAGTATAAAAGGAAGTTAGAGGAAAGTTTAGAATGGAATGAGAGAGATAAGAAGGCGAGTAAGATAATCTGGGGGGATAAAAAAGAAGTTCCTCTGGAAGTGGAACCTTAAGAGGGGGGTACTGTTATGAGACATTCAAACACTAACAAATTTTATTCTCTTTTCTTTTATTTTTCTGATTTTACTTTTCTTTTCTTTTATTTTCTTTTGAAGGATGATAAAAAAGGCACGTGACAATGAAGTCACATGACAGGTCACATGATGTGACACCATAAGCCTAGAACTTGATGGAAGGGTCTGGAAGATGACATCAGGGCACCTGGAGTACACATGGTGGCCTTGAGTAGAATATGAGGCAGAAATGAGGATAAAGCATAGATATAAGAGCAGGGTTATTTATTAGTAGCACAGACCATGAACCATTTGTATAAATAGGACTTTAATTAAGAAGAGACTCCTTGTCAAGTTCTCTTGTGAAATCCCCACTAGATATCTGCCTTAAGAGATCTGCTCATTGTGTGATCATTGGACTTTGTGTCTAGTGGTTGCCACAACAATGTGCTGTATTTCTATAAGTCATACTAGTTGTATATTTTGGAAGAGTACTTAGGAGACTTAGAAGGTTGAGACTACTGGGATATGGTAAGGTATATTATCACCAACATTAGAAGTTAGTATAAGTTTTGGTTAATTTTCAGGATAAGACTATTATAGTGTAAACTACTAGTTTAAATACTATCTAGTGTAGTTATCTAGTATGAAGACTGCTAAGTATTATCCTGGTTACTAATAATTCTTGAATATTAGAAAATGAAGGTTTATAGAGTTGGCAAGGGTCCAACAAGGACACCTGAGGTAAAATAGAGGTAATTGATCTGTACCAGAAGAGATTGGGAAGTGCAGATGAGAGAGGAGGTATTATTCATAGGTTGGGATAAATGTGATCAGAATGAAATGTAAAATTGATAGTAGAATATGAGGAAAGCTATTTTCTATTTAAGATGATGAACAAAAGACAAGAAGACAGCTAGAGTTAGTATTTTTGATATGTCTATAGATCACTATTCTTAGTGTATTCTTCTATCAACAATATAGTAAACCTATTATTTAGCAGCTAAGATACACATATTACCAGTTACTCTACACAAAATTCTAGCTATATAATAGATGATCTTTATCTTTCTCCACTATGAAGCTATTGCTATTGTCTTACTTCCAAATTCTTCAAATCTTAACTTTGAAATCTAAGTTATAACAGTCTATATCTTTAGATTGACCTATAAATAGTATCACAATCTGGTTCTAGATTACAGTCCTAAGTCTATGGCAAAACTTGACTACTATAGTGTGTAAATTAGTATAGCTTGTCAAAATTAAAATAATAAACTCTTTTTATTTTCTCATTTTTATTTTTATTTTTATTTTATTTTCTTATTTGGGACTTAGGGATAGAGTTATAGCATAAATGTTACATATGTCATAGTCATGATCATACTATTATATAATATATAGAAGAATATACAAGTTTCTAGAACAATAATATTATATAATATATTTACTATATATTAATCTTTAAAACAGGTTAGATGTAGTTGTGCACAGATTTTCAGCCTAGTATATTATACTAAGAACTCTATCAATTTCTCTTATGTTAACTCAATACAAAGTTCTTTTATTAACTTAACTCTAAGTCTTTAATATATAGCTAGTCTTTGAAATTAAAGTTTGAAACTCATCTAAATATTTCTCTACTACATGACTTCCTTAGTAATAGGTTATTTCTTCCAGTTTGTTAACTGCTACAGTAGTAATGTTGATAAGAAAGAAATGATCTCAGAAAAGCTACTTAAACTTTACCTATATCATAATAGAAATGATACTAGTGGTTGATTCTTTGTAAGATATATATATAAGAGAACCCACAGCCTTACCTTAATTTGAGTTTATAGTATATGCCAAAGTCTAAGAAACTTCTTACCTCTCAACTCTTATACTAATACACTACTATAATACTATTAAATTCCTTAACTCCTACAATACTACTGCAGATACCCACCTACTCCTTCATGATCATTGATCCACTTCTTTTAGCTACCAACCAATGAGCCCCTACTATTTGGCAATATTCAATTAAAATTTCTAACTATACAGCTCCATTATTCTGTAGTTAGGTTACCAAATGTTCCAACTAATATCTTACTTGATTAGAATAAACTCTTGGATACTCACAGTAGCTACCACTTCTGAGAAACTCTATTCTGCTTTCTTAGAACTTCTCTAAAGTCATAAACTCTACTAAAATCCTGAAAACTTCATTGTCAGAGTTGTGAACAATAGACTCTATTTTATTTTTATCTTGCCATTTTCTTTTCATTTCTCTTTTATTCTTTCTTTTCTTTAAAGGTTAGGGTTTTGCATGACAGTTATACCTGTCACAAACTAGTATCATGCAAGTCATATGTCACATGACATGGTCACACAAATCATGTGGTCATAATAAAAGAATGTAGAAGGTTCTAGAATAATAACATCATACAGCATGTTTCATATATTGACCTTAAGGATAACACATAGTCATTTAGAATAGGCTAAAGTAGTAGAGCACAAACTAACAGTCATTAGTATATAAGATAGATAACTTTTATCTAGAAACTCTATCAAGTTCTCTTGTGATTAACCCAATTCAAGGTTTACTCTTTTGACTTTAACTCTAAGTCTTGAGACATAACATTCATCCAGTTGCTCTAACAATATACTTTTAGACCATTTTGAAGTCTAGCTACTTCTGAAGAATAAGAGAGTCTAGAAGATCTTGTCTTGGTTATAAGTGAACTAGTATATAGATAACTAAATATACAGAAAGTAAGAGCTTAGAAAAGCTCATCTTGTTTGCCAGTTTCTACTCAAGTTCATTAGGAGTAAAATATTGGGTCAAGAGCAATTATGTAGGTTTCTAGCTATAAGAGTTTTGGTGGAAGAAGAAGGTTTCAATGTTGAAGGAGAAAATATATCCACAGATATAGAGACGGGATTAGATACTAGGGTTTGTAGGTTCTAAAGTTAGCTTACAAGACTAACAAGAATGTTGTTAGTAGAATATTATGAGATACACTAGTACTTTGTTAGTATTAACAGAGTTCATTGGGTAGTCACTCAAAGCAAGCATTGTTTAAGAAGTAAAAGAATAGGAAAAAGGTCAAGACATAAAAGTAAACAATCTAAAACTGCTGTTAAGGTAACTGAGCAGAAATACAGAGTTATCATAGAGTTTGCACTCTAGAAAATCCTAAAAAACAGAATAGAGATAGAATGATAATTCTTTGGTAATTAGAAACTGTTAGAAATAAAGAGAGTAATCTGGAAATAACAGTCCAAAGTCTGAAAGTCTGAAGCATAGAAAAGTAAATAAAAATGTGTGTAGAGATCAGCAAAATACTACAGAGTTTACTAGAGTTTGTGGTACTGAAAAAAGAGAAAGTGAACAATATATCTCAAGTGATTGTAAATGACTTAGAAATATACACAGTGCTAGGGATTTGGTCAATGCTGATATACAGAGTAGACATTGGTTATAGATACAAATACTGAGTGTAAGAAAATAGATTTTGCAGAGTTTGTTGGCAAAAACTCCAAGTACAAGATGGAAGAGTTTGTAGGATTAAGTAGATAAGCGGATTATCTTACAACTGCTATACTAATAACATTCCAAAATCCCAGGAAGGAAATTCTATTCTGCTGTTAGAGCAACTAGATAAAGTCTACAGTGTGTGTAGAGTTTAAGATCTTATTAAGTCCACTACATCAAGTACAACTTACTCTTAAGAAAATCTAAGAGAATAGAATAAGGTTTTCCAAAGATGGCTACTATTCTAAATACCCTATGGTTTATTGCAATCTAGTAGAACAATACTGAGCTGACACAAGAATAATGGTGCACAGATAATCAGAAACCTAAGTATAAGTATCTAGAACATTATCTAAAAAGGCAAAGTGCATTTGATGGCAATGGAAATACAGCAAGTAACAATCTAAGAGGTCTTTCAAGATGGTGGTATATGAGTTTTGAGTTTAGAGTTGATAGTAGCAAAATCTATAGATTCTATAAAAAAAATTTGGTGATATTATTAGACAAAAAAGTCCATTATGAAGTTTACAGAGTTTAGATTTGAGAGATCTTACTTAGCTAAATACAATAAAAAGTCTGGTCTCCTTACAGTGTCAGAGTGAAAGATGATAGATTCTATTTATTTTCATTCTCTTCTTATTTTTATTTTTATTTCTCTTTATTATTCTTATTTTTCAGACTGAGGATTGGGGTCAGTGTGATGTCACATATCACTGTCACAAAATGTCACATGTCACTGTCATGAATTACTATCACATGATTATATATCACACAGAATATTATAGAAGATCCTAAAACAATAATATTATATAGTATATATTACACATATTAACCTTAAGGTAGGCACATACCCTTTAGGGTAGGCTATGTTTAGTATAGCATGGACCATGAGCCCAGTATATATAAGATAGATAAATTGTACTTAGAAACTCTATCAAATTCTCTTATATTAATCTAATACAAGGTTCCTTTCTTATCTTAACACTTTGAGGTTTGAATCATAACATATAGTTAGATTGCTATAAGCAGCTCTGGAAATAATGGCAGAGAAAGAAGGTGGTTATACAAGAAGCAAAAGATAGTAGTGTTTATGTTACAATTGTTGCCTTATATTTAATAGATATTCATCTTATGTATAACATAACTTAAATATATATAAGGTTCATTTTACTTCATTACTTATAACTACTGTGCCTTGTGTATCTCTCATGTAGTAGTAGAGGCTTTCACATGTTCTCCTTATATTTCTCTTATTGTTTTTGTCACAAACTTCATTCAGCTTGTATCTCAACAACCAGTGGACCGATTTTCACAAACTAAGTTGCACTGTAAAGCCCCAAATGAGGGCTATCCACACATATGTGGGATATACAAAAGTGACAACAAATGACTGAGATATCAGGCTATTAGTAGCTGTAAAAGCTTTGTCTACTAATATCTCATGAACGGCTAAACAGATTTGCATGATTGAACTTGCATTAGAAAGTGCTCATCAA